>CAJVPZ010000508.1:0-18913 GCA_910592135.1 Racocetra fulgida | reverse complement strand
TGTGTTGGTTTTGCTTTAGTTAGTTTAGTAAAGATATAAAAAAAGGCTGTATCGCAGTATTTGAATTTGAGTTTGATTGCTGGAGGAATTGAATGGTTAATAAATAGTACAGATACTTTATATTAAGCATGCCTTTTAGACTTTTTAATGCTTCTAAGATTTTGTCATCGTTCTAAGTTTTATGATTAAATGGTTTATTGGTTGCTTGTTGTAGAATCTTTAATGTAGCTTTGTCTAGTTCTTGTTAGTTTTGTTTAGATTGTACTATCTAACTATAAATGGGTTGTATAGTTGTTGGAAGAGGTGTTATATGTAATCTAAAGGTATTGGTAGTTAATAGATCATCTAATTAAGTTTCTGCTATGTTCTATAGATTGTTTATAGATTGTAGATATGTTGTATTTCCTATTATAGGTTATTAGGAGCTGTTGTTGTTTTGTTGTATTGAATTGTTGTTGTTGTAGCTATATATAGGTATGTGGTTATAATTTTTTTTCACAGTTGTTTTGATGTTTGTGTGTGATAATGTTATAGTTGTATTTAATGAAAATAAGCTAGATTTGTCATTTTTTAGATATGGTGATGGATGAGAAGAACCTTCATATCATTGTTTTTTGTTAGGATATCTATTAGTATGATCAAGTTGGTAGTCTTTAATAGTATTAGTGTTGTCTACTGTATTTGCCTTTGAAGACTGCTGTTGGTGTCATTTTTTGGATTCTCCTCCTTAATCTTGGGTAATCTTGTAAATTGTATTGTATATTGAGTTGTTGTTGCTTTCATCTCTTGTTCTTTTAGTTATCTTGGTATTTGTTGTATATTGTAGATCTGTTTGGTTTGTTGGAGTATGCTATATACTTCTTGCTATTGTATCTTATAGTTATTTAATTATAATCTATAGTTTTTCAATTTTTACTTTTTTGTTTATTTAATTTTAGTAATATACAGAAAAGAGTTTTTTATTCTTCAATATTTACTAAAAAAGCTACTATTATAAAGTTTTATATATTTGAGAATGAAAATTTCGATCTTAATAATATTATAAGAAACTTTGAAGCAATGTATATTTAAAAGTATCAATTAGTTTTATTTGTAAATATTATTTTATAGAGTTAATAATATTTTATTTACTGATAATTAAAAGCTGCTTGTTAATTAGTAAAACAAAACAGTATACTGTTAATTGAAGTATCTATGCCTCTTAAAGCAACATCATTATACTAAAAAGATTAGAATAAATTTAATAAAAGGTTAAACCATTAGATGCTTATTCAAATTTACTAATAATATATTATTATAAAATAGTTAATACTAGAGTTGTTAATAGGTTGGGTTAGATTAGTTTAGATTAATTTAGTTTTCAACCCACTCTATTAAATTAGACATATATTCTATAATACTACAAGTTGTTCCAGATTGCTTTATAATACTCTAAGTTGTTTCAGATTGTTTTATAATACTCCAGGTTGCTCTAAGTTGCTCTAAATTTAAAGCTATAATTTTAAACTCACTCTAACTTGGGTTGGATTCTACTTCAGAGCACTCTAGAGTAAGCTATTCTATTAACAACTCTAGTCTATATACAGTTAATAAGACTTGGTCAAATTATAAAAGAAAGTTTAAAAAAGTAAGAGTATTCTATTTTATTCTAAAAATTCAATCAAGACAATTTTTTGTATAATATATAAATATTGATAAATAGTAATGTATTACTAAAGATTGTGATTTATAGTGAATTAAATTTAAATTTTGCAGAAATATAATAAATACATGCTTTAAAAGTATAGTGTTATAAGTAGCACAATATTATATAAGCTTATATCATTTCTTTCTGGCTTAATTACTTATTCTAAACAAAGAATCCTAATAATATTTTAGCAACTTTGTTAAAATTAAAAATTATAAAGCAAACTTAAATGTTGTATTATATGAGAAAGGTATATATATAGTAGTATATTTAATTTAAATATTATATATAAATATACTTTGTTTTAACATTTCACATTATAAGCAGCATTCTATAAACTTTAAATAAATAGAATATAAAATAGAATATAAAAAGAATATAAAAGTAGCAATAATTTAAATTTAATTCTATAGTAATATTTATACTGATTAATAAATAGTCTTATATTTATTCACTAATATAAAACTAAGCTAACATCTATTATTAAAACATATATATATTTACAAAATATTCATTTTGTCTTTCTGCATATTTAATTATATATATTAATTTAATAATAGACTCTACAAGAACAAATCAAATATGTCTGAAAGTTTTAATAGTAGACAATCGTATTTGTATAAATGATGATTGTATTTAAAGTGAAAATCATACTATTATACAAGAACAATATTAAATTGTATTAGATAATTTTCAATAATAATAGTAACTAATATATAAACTTAAAATTATATATAGTATAATTTATATATAAAAGGCTCTATTAGCATTTTATTTATAATAAATTAATAATAAAATAATTTACTTTATAATAACAATTTCCATTGTTAGTATTGTAATCTCTGCTTTCTTCTGAATTTATATTAATTAATACATTATTAAATATTGGTTTATTATAAAATTTACTGCTTGCTCTAATATAATCTTCATTTTCAATCATATTTGTATAACAATATCATTTAATACTAGTATTGTCAGGTTTAGGTCGCAGATAACTTCTATAACTTTTGAGTTAGCAAGAGCTCTGTCTGAGTCTCTAATCTTAGTATCTTATAGATATAAAGTTCAAATAATGTAATTTCTTTATTTTTATTTGTAAAGAAGTTTAATTAGATTTAATAAAAATAGAAGCATGGCCTCATCTTTGAAAATTTAAAAAAAAATAAAAAATACTAGTGTTGTCTATTACTATATCTTCAGTTAAATCTTCAAACAAGTCAAAAAATTTATTTAATGATAAAAAAGTATTCAAAAAATAGTAATGCTTTAGGAGCCAAATCTTTTTTTGCTTTATAAGAAGCAAAAAAATTGTCAGCTATTTCTAATATAAATAATCTCAGAAGACTATTTATTGTAATTTTTTTATAATACTATTTCACAATTAGTTCAGATTTTTTGCAATTAAATAAATATTTTATAATTAAATTACAAGAAACCTATATTAAAATAAGAGATAATTTATACATTGCACATGCGACGTTGTCACCCCATAAGATCAGGTGTAATGTAAATCAAAACAACTAAACTAAACCGAATTATTTCATATAATTAGGATTAGGGTTAGGTTGGGTTAGAGTATGGGCGAAGATAAGGCCTTATAGTAAAATTTTGCAGAGAATTTTTTTTGTTAGAGTACAAAAGATGGTTTTATATGCGAAATTTTGACTTATAGACGGTTTTTGCAAAACGAACATTTGTTTTGAATTTTTTGATCATATAACATTACACCTGATCTTGAAATTTGATTAGAAGAGCGACATATAAAGCGCATTGCATGGTGCAATGAATAAATTTACTCTTAAAATAAAATTAATAAAAAGTATTTATTTAAAAATTAAAATATTATTAATCAAAATTAAAAATATTGATATATTGAATAACATAATCTAAATGCTATTTGATATACTATTTAATATTATTATAAAGTTATATAATAATGTTAAATAGTATATTAAGTAGTATTTGAATTATGCTATTTAATAACTGATACTAACTAGTCAAATTATTTGTCTAGTTGCATCACATTTGTTACTAAACGCATCAAAATATAGATGATATTTTCTGAATATATAATGATTTATAAAAAAGTAAATTATAATTTAGAGTAATATTACACAATCAAAAAGATTCAAAATAAATATTTATTTTGATAAAAATTGCTATTATTTCTAAAAAACTATTATTTGTGCTTAAATAAAAAATTTTTCTTGAATAATTTTACTATTTATTTGCTATTATTAACTCCTAATCTATGTGCTAACTCTAAAAAAATAAACATAAATTTTATACTATTTTACATGATCAGAAAATATCTTCTACATTCTGAATTCTTATTTGTTGCTAGCTCTATATAGTTTTTTCACATAGTCTTTATACAGAGTTTTGCAAGTTTTTGCTATAAACCTATTAATTGTGCTATATTTCTTTATTGTTGCAATTATATAATAATGTTATTACAGAGTAACTTTATAATATTACACTAAGAGCAGTGTCATTTATCACCTGATTTTTTTATTAGAAGCTTACCCTTCTCTCCTTTGATTATATATTTTAATTAGGTTTTTATATATAATTTTAAATTTTTACCACTTTTTTCATAAAAAATCACCTGATTTTGTCATATTTCTAATAGTTTTGTAGAACAATACTTTATAATCTATAGTTTATATAAAAGGGTGTGGTAACTTAGTGTAGTTAGTAAGTTGTTGCACCCCCAAGTGGCAGGACAAGAGTTCGAATCCCACTGGCAATGAAATTCGAATTTGCAGAAATGTATTAGATAAAACTGTATAACATATTGATCAGATAAACACCTGTGACTTTGGTCTCACCAACTCGCATTAGAAGGTTGTGGAATGTAGTATGATGCATAAGTTACATAAAACCTGAGTGAAGCAGCTAAATAAATCTAAGGGATCAGAAGATACAGAAGCCTGCTTGGGAAGTCTCAAGTAGAGAGGTAGCACAGATCTTTGATAGTGCTATGTAAAGGATTATTATCTGAGGAATCAAACACTGAAGGCAAACTAAATGAGGACTGAGTGTTTGGCAAATACTATACTAACCAGGCTACCAGACAACCGGAGGAAAAAGAATTCATTCAGAATACTAGAAGACGCCCACTGGTCCCTTCCGGGCTATCTGGATTGGAAGTTTTGGGTACCAATGGTTGGCATCGAAGTACTGTTGATAGTCTGTAAAGTGGGTGCTAGAGTTTGGGTAAACTTTGCAAGAGCAAGGAGTAGATAATAGTAGTGAAGGTAAAAAGCCGCAAGTACTTGGCCGCGGCCTAGCTATAAGTTATCAAAAATCTAGATAATATATATGTGTAATATGGACCGCTCTGGTAGGTTTATCACGAGGATAAAGGACCCTCTATATAGTAGTGTTAAAGTCCTAAGGAGCCTTTTTGGCAGTCACTCTTTGAGAAGAATATCTGACAGTGCTAAGTTGATCAGAGGGTTTAAATAGATAATTCCTTTAGCTGGATTATAGGTATGGCAGCTAGTGTAGTTTATATAGGTTATGTATGCAAGACTGCTTAAATAGACAACCAAAAGTTGTACATATAGCTAGTTGTATCTTTGTTAATGTAACAAAGTCAGGAGTAGCCCATGTAGGTTGCTCTGACATTTGAATCAAAGTTCAATAAAATGTGCTAGACCCCAAAGTGGTCATCTTAACATTAAAAAAAAAAAAAATTTATAGTTTATATTTTAGATATAATTCTTGTTAAATTTATAATAGGTCATATAAAAAAATTTTTTGATTTTCATAATCCAGTTAGATTAAAATTTGAAAACTTGTAAAAAATTTTTTTTATGTTTTAATAACCAGATAGGTTTTTTAAAAATTTTTAAAATAATTTATAAAATTTTTATATATAAAATTTTAAAAAAAAATTGGCTAGCTAGGTCAGTTTAAACAGCTCTATATTATGAAAACCAAAAAAACTTTTTGTATAGCCTTATATTAGAAATTATTTTGTATTTAAAATAATTAGAATATAGATAAGGATATAAATATTTATCAACTGATTTTTTAGGGGGAGGAAGTCACAGGAGTTATTAGATGCTATATAATATAGTATTATTAGCCAATCAAAATTGTCTAATTTAATTATATAAAATTTTTAATAATAATATTTAAAAATATAAAAATTATATTAGAATAAAAGTAAAACCTTTATAGTTTACAATTCTTGAAGATCAAGTAACTAACCATCAGCTTAACAGAACACTTTATAGTCACTACAACCTTCTTGATATTAATTATTATTGCTTTTCTACTGATCACTTTTCTCTAAAATCAAAACTATGGCTTATAACTACTATTGAAGACCAGATAATAATTGGTAAAGCAAGAAGACAGCCTACTCCAACTGGTCTTGTTCTTATAATACACTAGCAATGCTCTTTTAAGTCACAATCTACCAAACTATATCTAACACCTCCTATTAATATTAAGCCATGTTCTGGCTGCTCTTATGACTGTAAACATTACTAATAGATGTACACTATTTATTTTAATTAATTTAATATCCAAATTCTTTTGTATTTACAACCCAATGAACAAAACTATTAAACCTTACACCAACTTTTTAGACTTAATATACTTTATTGCTATTCGTCATCCCCTTAATATTCCACCTGCTCCTAATATTCTTTATAATGTTGCTTTAATTCTACTTATTTTTGAATCTGGTCCTTTTACTAATACCCTCCAAACTATTGCAAACTTTAATATTCAGCTCTCTGAAATTTTTTTTTATATAGATGGTTCTGTATTTAACCTTGGCTTACCAAACTGTTCAATGGGCATCGGATGGATACAAATTCATCAAGAGAATATATTATACAGATTTCAGACACAAATCAAATACTGGCCTTGTTCCTTTAAAGCAGAACTTGTTGCTATACTTTTAGCAATTATTACAGCTCCTAGATTTTGTATCGTTCATATCTTTACTGATTCACAATCAGTTATTTCCAAATACAATAGCTTTAAACAATTTCCACATTCTTTATCCTCTACAAATTCTTCATATTCTATACTTTGGCATACTTTCATTAATATTACTAAGGCATATAATCTTCAAATCAATTTTCACAAAGTGACTGTACACCAAAAAGATCGATTCAATAATCTGGCTAATCAACTAGCCTGATGTCATGTTACTTCAGATTATCTTATTTTCAAACCTTATAACATTTATAATCCTAATTTTATTTTTCAATTTAATGAATATTCACTAGAGCTACCAATCCGACGCATTATTTATATATCTGCTATACACATATCTATGCCTTGTGGTCATCTCAAAACAGATTTCAACAATGGTTACAAATCACTCACTATATTAACTGGTCTGCTATATGGCTCTATATGAATAACAACCAAAAAATTACAAATTTCTCACATAGTTTTCAATCTTTTACTCTCAAATCATTCTGTGTTAAAATTCTTTTTGATGAGCTTCCTACTTCTCATATACTATATTAACACAAACACCAATTCTCACCAAACTGTCATCAATGCAACCATACTAGTACCTTATTACATTGGGTTACTTGTCCATCACCAGTATTACTTCACAATCTTATTGATAGTTCTTTACAACAGATCATTAACTCTACATCTTTAGATATTGCATCAGAATCAGTTATTACACTTCATAATCAAATCAAAAATCTTGATAGTATGACATTTCATCATAATAATCACATTTTATCTATCTACTTTACTCTGTCAGGTTTAGTACCCCTTGATATCATATATATGCTCAAAGATATTATATTATCTACCAAATTAGCTTCTACAATTACTATAAAATTTCTTTTATATCTTAATTCACAAATCTATCATAATATTTGGATACCTTATTATATTTCTTGTTCCTCAAATATGTCCTGTAATAATACTTCATCTTCTTCACCTCCTGTCTCATCTCATACATTTTCTTCATCTTCTTAATCTTCACCTTTTATTTTAGCTAGCAACAAATTAACACTTTGGTATCCTTTATGGATCAAATACCAAACAAGTTTAATATCTATAATTACTAATTCTCAAATCTAGATGAGCCATAGCCACCCTAGTTGGTTTAGGCCGTAGATAAACTAGTCTGAGTTTCTTTTCTTATTATTTTAGGATATGGAGTTTAAATGTATTCTTTTTATTGTAAGAGAATCAAATTAAATTTCAATAAAGATAAAGACATAGTCTTATCATTAATATTCAAAAAAAAAAATATTAGAATAAAAGTAGATTTTGCTTAATTGCAAAAATTTTATTATATAAATCAATTATGTATATTAAGTAAAGTTTGTTCAGAAGATCAAAATGCATATATTTTAAAAATTTTATATAAATCAGATAACTTTTTATTAATTAACTTTTGCTTTTTATATTCAATAAATAAAAATTTTAAGAAATTTTTAAATTTTTTATCAAACATAATATGCAAAAATGAATTAATAAAAATTTATTCAATTTGAATAAAACTTTTAAAATATATATTTTTTGTTTTTTTGAGTAACTTTTACTTAATAAGGTATATTAATTTACTTAGTAAAATTTTGACTTTACTATAGAGTAACTATTAATAATTATATATGTATTAATATTAGACTATATAATATTTACTTAAATTTGATTAGCTAGTTAGTATCAGGTAGGGTACTCTCTTAAGAGGTAGAAATCACCTGATAAATATCTATACCCTAACCTAAATAATAGTGGGTTATAGGTACAGCATCTAGTATAGAACCTAGTAATAGGCAAATTATTTAAATTAGATACTCAAAAGGTACAAGTATAGCTAGAATGTACTCTCATCAGAATATACTTGTCTGAGGCCTCTTTGAAAAGAGCACCACATGATTCTATAATCTAATAAAAGCAGAAAGCCAAAGAGACTAACTTTGACTACAAAAAAAAAGAATAGTTAGAATATTAGAGTATATACTATATCAGTATATACTATATGCCACTGTATACTATATGCTAGTATATGCTGTATACCAGTATATGCTATATGCAGTATATACCATATATCAGTATATACCACTTGCCATATGGTTGTACTGTATACCAGTATATGCCACCTGCTATATGGTTGTATATCAGTATATGCTACTTGCCACATAGTTATAAATTAGTATATATTAGTACAATACATATAATTATATACCAGTATATGCCAGTATACTCTACATAGTTGTATACTACTGTATACCAATCTAATAGGTATTTAAAGAGACTTTTTCTTTTTACTCCAACAAACAACAGACAAGATAACTAAATAGTTAGAGTAGATAATAAATAGAAACTATTAAATAATACTTTTTAAAATATTGTTTTTTAAATATTTCTATAATATTCTCTTTATTCTAATGACTTTGTAATGTCTTTATTGTTTTTAAAACAAGTAAATAAATCCTTTTGCTTAAACTTTTCTCTTGCTTTTCTTAAACTCTTTTTTTAAAAGTACCGCTATAACAACACCAATTATATAACTTAAATAGTTTAAGTTGTGAAGGTGAATATTTTGTAAAAAGTTTTAAAAATAACTTTGTCTAATTTGTAATCAGATTCTAAAAATAGATTAAAATATTTAATATATATATAAGAATTAATATAAATGTACCTATAGAGTATATTAAAATTTTTTATATCTATTCTATATATTACGTAATAACCAGAGGATATATAAACAAATGATCATTGATAATCACAAATTCTTTTTTTCCAAATTCAAGGTTATGCTTACTGTTGTTTTCTTGTTTAACTAATGGAGTTTTTTTTTAGATAGATCTTACTTATCTTCTTAAAATCAAGCTCTTGGCTTTGAGTATTGTTTCATTTTTTTTGCATTTTTAGATAGGTTTTGTTTGTCTTGAAATTACACTTCTAGTTTTAGACATTGTTTTCATTTTTTCTTAGCTTTGGATGTTGTTTTGTTTTCTTTACATTCTTAGGTGGGTTTCATTTGTCTTGGAATCATGCTTCTAGTTTTGGACATTGTTTTCATTTTCTCTCAGCTTTGGGTGTCACTTCAGTTTTTTCGCATTATCAGGTGAGTTTCGTTTGTCTTGGAATCACACTTCTAGTTTTTGGCATTGTTTTTGTTTTCTTCATGTTCTTAGGTGGTTTTGTGTTTGACTAACACTCTTTTGTTTTTAGATGGGTCTTACTTGTCTTGGATTCAGAGTTTCCAGTTTTGGTATTATTTTGTTTTCTTTGTATTCTCAAGTGGGTTTTGTTTGTCTTAGAACCAGAGCTCCTAGTTTTGGATGTTTCTATTTTTTTCGTGTTCTCAGATAGGTTTCTTGTTTGACTAATATACATTTTTTTTCAGGTAGTTTTGCTTGTCTTGGAATTAAGGCTTCTGGTTTAGATACTGTTTTGTTTTCTTTGTGTTCTCAAGTGAGCTTTGCTTATCTTTGTAGAATTAGACTTTTAGTTTTGTGTTTTTTTTTATTTTTCATGTTTGATTAATGCCTATTTCTTTTTTAGGTAGATTTCATCTTTCTTCTTGGAATTAGGCTTCTAGTTTTGGGCATTTCATTATATTCTTAGGTGGGGTTCATTCATCTTTTTGGAACTAGACTTCTTTTCTTAATATTTTTTTCATTTTTTCATATTTAACTAATACTCTTCTTTTTTTTTTTAGGTGAAGTTTATTTTCTTTAGAATTGGCTTTTGTATGGTCAGAATATTTCTATATAGTTTTTTTCAAGGGAATTTCTTTTGGTTTTTGTCTTGTTCTGGCATAAATTTTACTAACAAGTTGTTTTTTCTACTTAATTGTCAGCGTAGTGACATGGTTAGATCATTGGGCCTCTATTTTTGGACTTATTTTGTTGTGCTATAGTTATGTTAGAGTTTGTATAGCAAAAGTTAAAGTAGTTTGACATTACTTTTGCTTAGGATTGTAAAATTACTATAGTTTTACATAATTTTTGTAATTTTGCGTAAGTTTTCAGTAATATAGTTTTCATAAAATTTGTAAGAAATATGATCATATGCTTATATAATGACTGAATTATATGTATATTAATTTGATTGAACTTTATGCAGAATCTACTATAGTTTAATAATGCTGCTAAGTTTTTCATAGTGCTAGCACTATATTACATGTGAAATTTATATGAAATTCATATTAATGAAATTTTGTGAAATTATATATAATATAAGTTTATAAAATGTAATTTTTAATCCTACTTTTATTGTTATGATGTGATTATATTAGAGTTAGTATAGCAAAGTTAGCTACTATTTTTATAGCTAATATTAGATAGTATAGCATCATTATGTCATGATCATATTATGCTTAAAATTAGCATTTGTAATTATAACTTCAAGCACCTGAAGTCATCACAATATTTGTCAAAGCGCTTTATAAGCACTTATAAAAAATATTTATTGAATATAAGGTAGGTTGGATTAGTACTAAAATATGCTTATTTAAAGTATTTATAAAGTAATTAAAAAATTAAGTATTTAATAAATATAAAATTTAATACTTAATTAGTATTTAAAATTTTAAATACTTAATAAATATTAATATTATTATTTAATTGACATAAGGTTGTGTTTGGCATAACATTGGGATGGTTGCAACTGCCTGCTGCATTATACCTGATTTTTGATTGAATATAATTCTTTATTTCATATATTTAGAGTTAGGACGAAAAAAAAAAGTTATAATAAAATTTTACAAGAAAGTTTTTTATTAAAATACAAAAGGTAGTTTTATATGCGAAATGTTGAGTTATAAGCGATTTTTGACAAAATAAATGTTTGTTTAAATTTTTCTAAAGGCAGTAACAAATATTATAAGGTTAGGGCCCTATAGCTTAGTGGCCTACCCCCACAGCTGAGATCTTTGGTTCAAGTCCTACTAGAAGTGGTTTCTAGAGTATTTAAATGCAAAACCCTGTGGAAGTCCAAGTAAAGTACGAATTTGGTTTAGGAATTTCTGGAAGGAGATCTATTATAGAGAAGAAGAGCACTACGTGTGATAGCGGTATTACAGAAGGTTTGACGACAGGAAGATTGTGCAAGTAAATTCTGCTAGTGGCAAGGTATCACCAACAACCCTAAGGTGGTCTTGGGATCTTGATTTGGGATAGTAACACAACTGTAGTACAAACTGGAGTGGTGAGAAAAGTGGTGAACATAAAGGGATCTGTGGTAAAGAATTAGCCTAACCAAATAAGGAACACCTCTGGCAACCTATACTAATATGAAGTAGTTAATATAGAGAGGTGTTACAAAATATCTGTGTATATGTAAAAGACTCGCACATCGTCAGTATAAGTCGCACCCAATTGGAAGTTTCTGACAAAACACAAGACCAATATGGATACACCAATTCTAAAACACTAACCAATACAGCCGTAAGTTAGAAGTAACATTGTTATGCAAAACTTGATTGGAAGTAGCTCTACTTGTTAGAATTATGCTTATGTCTAGGTCTATACCAATTCGGGGAGTACATAAATGGATATATTGTATATATACTCAAACAATAAGTCTACTACTGAAAGGGTATGAAGATCAGCGAGATGATTAGAAGAGCAATCTGAAGATTCATCTAAGTAGGACTCTATGTATGGATAGGTATATATACCAAATTGGAAGTACTTAGGTATAACGGCGGAAAAATCTCACCAATCTGGTAGTTTATATAGTATATGAAGAATATATTAAAAACATAACATAATAGTATAGAAATCCTAATATATACTAGAAATAGGGTTAGATAAATCAGGTAGGGATATGCATTTGTGGATAAAATAGTCCTAAGCTGAAGTTTTAGTAGTTATATTATAGTTATCACATAATTTATAATTATAATATAAATAAAAAGACGTAGGCAAAAGATGCCACTCTTAAAAAAAAAAAAAAAAAAAAAAAAAAAAGTAACAAATATTATATAATATTTTAAAAAGAAGAGGGGTACCTGATTCTTATATTACATTTATATATTATATAATTGTCTGGAGTATAGTGACAGATACTCAATTTCTACATATTAAGTAATACAAAAGTTACATTTTTGATGTGTTTTGATCATTAAACATTTCTTTTTGATGCATTAATATAATTATTATAATTAATATATCAATAATATAACTTCGAAATTTTTGTCTGTTCCGCTATGCGACACATGATTACAAAACTATTTTGAAAACAATAATTGATTACTGGTACAGTCAGAGATATTACTAAATATGATAATGCTCCAGACTTATATCGGCTTCCGATTTCTAGTATAGATTATATATAAATACAGTAATATATAATTATTATTTTTTTTAATTCAGCAATCCTGCCTCTGTTTATTTGAGATTAAGCTATTCAAGAATTATACATTTCTATCTGTAGCTATTGCTAATCTAACCAAACTAGAGACTCATCCTCAGCTTTCATTCAGATGCAACCTGCCTTAGTAGTCCTTGGTCTCCCTCCAGATCCTTAACTTACTAAGAATTTATTCTCTTCAGTTACAGGCTGGTGACTACCTGCCTTGTCAGTACTGCCATTTATATCTGTTTTAACTTTACAACTTATCCATAAAGACTAATCTGGTTTCTTATCATCTGATACTTGGTTTTTTATATTTTTAAATGCTACTTCTCTTGCATATTTCTTCTTTTTGTTTTTCTGTTCACCTATTTGTGCTTAATTCTTTTTATTTTCCTCATCTTCTTTTTTCCTTTTCTTCTTTTTCTTGTTGACCTTTTTTGTCTTCTTATTCTTCTTTGAGATTCCTTTTCTTTTTTCTCACTCTATTTGTAACTTACATCTAAAGTTTCAGATATGCTAATGGAATCTCTTGCCAACTTGTTAAGTGCTACACTTATTATCTTGCTGGCTGCTTTTTCACTTTGAAGCATATTTACTAATTTTTGCTTTTGCTCTTTCTTAATTAGATCTCTAATCATATGACTTCTCACTTCTATCTATTCTGCATTAGATGTACTGAAAATATTTTCTTTAATTGTAGCTCTAGTTGGTATTCTTTCAGCAAGTTCTTCTTTCTTTATGATTTTTTTATTTCATTGCATATTTCTTCTTCTATTATGCTCTATATGCCTTGATAGTCTTCACAGCTTGTTAAATAGTCTATTGTTTCTGGTTTTTCTTGGCAAGTGACGCACTTGTTGGTCTTGTATAGGTCTGGCCTTCTTGATTTGAGCTCTGTCATTGTTGGCAATACTTCATTTAAACATTTCATCCTAAACGTCTATTTATTGTTCGTTTTACTATCTAAACAATTATTACTCTTAACTCCTTCTATATATTTCCATGTTTCTCTCTAATCTAAACTATTATCTCTTTTCTCCCCTATCCATCTTTTTATTCTACTTAATTCTGCCTATTTTGCATCTAAAATTGTTGTTATAATCCAGTTTACAAAACTTCTGATAGGCTTATTCACTATTAACTCTTTCTACCTAGGTACAATATATATTAGCTTGGTCCATAGTAGCTATACTTTGATAATCTTATTCGACCTTGCACCTTCCTTTGCTAGCTTATCTGCCTCTTCATTTTCTTTTATTCCACTGTGTCCTTTCACTTTATACAGTTCAAACTTCAATTGCTTTCTTTTTCTTATATATTCTATTTGTTTTAAAATATTTCTATTTTTTATTTTGAAGTAGCTATGTATTTTTATTATTTTTGCCATTTTTTGAACTGTTTGAATTGCTGCCTGGCTATCTGTATATATCTTTATAAATGCTCCTTTTGACAAGACTAAAAGCAAAGTCAAGATTGCACCTAGCTCTGCCCTTGTTGATGAAGGCCAACCTATCATAGTGCAATTAAAATCTGCTACCTTTTTTGATAGTCTTTCTTCTTGCATTTGTAGTGAGCCATTAGTATATGCTTCAAATGTTTTGTACTTTATAATGCCTTTTGAAATTGCTGTTAGTTTCACTACCACTTCTACTTCTTCTATACAACTTCATATTATTTCTTCAATAACAAAACCTATTCTTATCTCTGTTACTTGTCTTTCTGCTCTTCTTTTTGCTTCTATTACTGCTTGAAGTTCTCTCGTTCTCACTAAGTTTTCCCATAGTACTGTTATCTTGTAACTTGCTTGGCTTTCGTCATTGTTCTTTTTAATCCAACTACTGTCTAGTGCTCTTTTTATTTCTTTAAACTGCTTGTTGTTTTTGTATATGCTGGACCCTTCTTCATTGTTTTTTTCTATGCATTCTTTGCATAGATATAGAAATATTTCATCTGGTCTAGATATATTATTTCTGTCCCAATGCTCTATTTCATATCTTCCATCTTCTTTTTTCTTTACTATTCATCCCACTTCAGCATTTCTATTCTCTTCTTTGTAGATGATCCACTCCTGTCTTCTTTTATCGCTACTTATCTTATATAGCTTTGCTTCAATTGATTTGTAATTTTCTGGGTCTCTGTAGAATTCTGTTTTTATCCTTCTATCATTTTGCTTTCTAGCACCATTTTCTCTAATTCCTAAAACCATCTTGTTTTTTTCTTGCTGTTACAACCTCTGAGTTTTTTGGTCTGGTTCTATATAAGCAGTTTGTTTCCTTCTCTATTGAGTAATTGTTCGAGTGTGAAAACATTCATTATTTTTTCTTGTTCAAAGCTTGGTCTATACTTCTTTTTCAATATGACTGCTATTTCTGTTTTACCTTCTATAACTTCTAAAATTTTTTCTATTTCTGGTGATCTAATGCTGATTTTTAATCTTTTTGCTTCTCTATCTTGTAGCATAAATTGTTTTTGATGTCTATTTGCTCTATTCTCTGCAAACTAAGATCTAGAATGTATTTGCTGCTTTTGAGATTCAGTTGTACTTGCATAATTCTTAGCCATATAGCTCAGCCTATGTCTTGCTTATTGTTTAACCTAGCAGTTAGTTCTGTGATATGGTATGCTAGTTGGTTCTGCTAAATTGTTTTTATTTCCACTATGTTTTGATGTGCCATAGCTGCATTTGGCATTATATATATCATCTTTGCCTTGTTTTTAATTAATATAAAAATTGGGCTCTATAGTTTATCACAAACTTCTCTTGGAAGGATATAGAGCTGACTTTTGCATTCTATTTTTGGTATCAGCACTTTGTTGTTAATATACTGCATATATGCTAGAGATATTTTCTTCTTTTTTAACCTTTTTATTATTATCTGTACTTCATTTCTGTTGATTTCATATATATGCTTCTGTTTTGTTTTATATTATATATAAATAAAATTTTAAAATTAAATAACTTTTGATCTACTAAACCAATTTGGATAATTTAACTACCAAAATGATCCTCTCAAAGTAAGGATTATAATGGATCTAAAATCATCCAATTCTGATCACATGATCAGAATTAGATGATTTTGGATTCATTCGAATCCTCTCTTTGAGAAGATTATTTTAGTGGTTAAATCATTCAAATTGGTTTAGTAAATCAAAAGTTATTCAAGTTTAAACTATTATATATAATAATATTATAATTATATAATATATTATAAATATTTTTTTAAATTAGCCAATCAGAATTGATTTATATAGAGGGAAGGGGGTATCTCAATAATAAAATAATATTATATAATATCTGTCACTACTCTAATTGTATTACATTATACCTGATCTTGAATTTTATATCACAGAAACAATACTCTATTATATGATGTGAGCATATATACTCTTGAATATATATATATAATCCTTATAAATAATTATATATTTATTAACTAATATATATATTAAAATTCATACTTTAAGCTTTAAGGGTAGACGGTACTATTTTAAAATTATATATAAACTTAATGGTAAATTTTTTTATATTTAATTTTATAAAAAATTTTATTAAGTAATCTAATTTTAACAATTATTAAATTTTGTAGAGTATGTTTTTCTAATTCTAATAATAATAAATTCATTAAAATTGGTTTAAAACTCAGTAAAATATGAAAATTTTAAATTAGGTATAAAATTTTAATATTAAATTTATCTTATAGCATTACATAAATTGACCAATCAAAATTGATAATTTTGTGTGACCTAGAAAATTTTGGGTCCACCTAGAAAAATTTTAATACATATATAAGTATATTTTTTTAATAAAATATAATAATTCAAAATTTTACTATAATAGATAAATAATTTTATCTATATATTATAAAAATTTGATAAAAATTAATTGTAATTTGAAAAAGTTTTATTAGTGACAACTTTTAATTTTATTGTAAAATTTTAAAATCACATAGTGATCATATGAAAAATAATTTATATACCATCTACTTTTAAAAGATCTGATTTAAGAAACAATTCATTTGGCAAAATAAATATATTCTATTCTAATAATAATAAACATTAACTAGTATATTATTATAATACTTAGCAACATTTGTTTCTATTAATACTTTGTGATATTTTTTAATTAGACCTTCAACAATAAACAAAAATACTTTAATCATATTATGATACTTATCAGCTATAAACTGCTTAATGTTTTTTAGATCTTTAATAAAAATTTTTAATTCCGAAAACTTTGGATTCTCGATAAATATTGATTGAGTTTATTGATAGCAACCTGTTTACATAGTTTTTTTAGCATCTTTCTTGTATATACTACTTGATAATTAAACAGCCCTAAATCTAAATAATATATTTTATCTAAAACTATAGCTAAGTAAATATTTAGTTAACTAAAATAAAATAAAAGCATTAATATAAGGGAATGGTGGTATTATGACGCAAGACCAATTATGATGCACCTGGCATATCTTAAGATCTACTGGTCAGAATCAAACAAATTTGGTACCAATCGAATTGTCTCATTAAGACGAGTCGAATAGTTTCAAAATTGTGCAATTCTGATCATTGCATCATGAGATATCACGATTCAGATACTATATAGTGTACTTTTTTCTTTAAGTTAAAGCAAATATAAGAATAATAAATGTAAAATGGTATATAAATAATGTAAAATAGCCTTGAACTCATTAATAATAAAAGTTCAAAATTTGCAGTATAATTTATATATATATTTTTAAATTCTATTATATAAACTTAAGTAACCAGTTTCATTTATTATGATTATATAACGCAGCAAGAATACAATAATTAAAATATATTCGATCCTCGATCCATCTCATAAGTCTTATAAATCAAAACGCATAATTAGATAGCGAATGTGTTATATAAAATTCATTTTGACTGATAAAATGCAAGATATTGGAGCCCTTATAACAAAAACACCTTTAAATTAAAATAAAAAAAGAATTCACATGCTTAACGCTGACTTCTTATTATAACATTCTCTAAAAGCAAGAATATCGAAAATTCAATTGCAATTAAATTAATTAAATTATTACACAATTGCAGTCAGTTAAATTTTTACAAATAAACAATTAATTATGAAATACTTGCAAATAATTACAATTTTTACATAATCATAATAAGTTGATTTTTTTAACTGATAATTTTGATATGGCAAAAATTACCAATTGTATCTGCATCACTAATCAATTAATTGAAGTCAAATAATTGCAATTAATTGCCCTCACAATCAATTCTTTGGTGACCCTGTTTAAAAATAATATAGAGACTTATTAAATACATTCCCTAAATGCACTCACAAACTTCAGCCCAAATATAAGCTTATACATGAACTTTATAAATATGCTTTTTCTTATTATTCTCTAAGTGCATTTTCCAAATGCACTTCAATTTTGGCCCAAATATAAGCTTATACTAAGTTTCACAAATACGCTTTTTTTTATAGTTTTTAAAATGCACATAGTTGGTTAGAAGCAACTTATAGAAATGGACTTAGAAAGGTTCATCATACTTTTCATAAAATCAAATATCATAGCTGATGCTAAAAATTAGCTGATACCAAAATCTGGTTAAAAATTTTTTGGTGTTTTCTTTTAGAGTTTGGTTAGGATTTAGGATAATTAAGGAGTATATGTAGATTTTGGTTGGGCTTATATTTTCAAATCGAGACCTCAAATTTCAACATCAACTATAACATCAAATAATTCAATTATAAATCTGAAATAAAGCTTTAAAGTCTTCCTTAGCAGTGCTCATAAAGATTAATTAGTGAATTTGTGTATTAGTAATGATAATAAAAACAGTCACATATTAAGATAAAATAAAATTTAGTAACGCGTTTGTAAGTAAATAATAAGCAATAGCAATATATTATAAATAGACATA
>CAJVPZ010000507.1:0-18931 GCA_910592135.1 Racocetra fulgida | reverse complement strand
AGTTGACTCGAGTCTAGTTCTCTACATCATTCATATAATCTTGGCATATGATTGGTTTATTGTCATGTGATTTTAAAAGGCATGCCCAAATTTTTAGCCATGCCCTAAACCTTAATTAGATTGTTTTGATTTTACGTTACACCTAATCTTTCAATCTAATTAGCTTAAAATCATGTGCCAGAAAAAATTTTGTAAGTGAGCTACTATATATACGTAATTAATATTATTTCCTATGGTCAAGGACAGTGATTTTTTGTGTTTCACATAACACCACAGAATTCACATAATTATGGTCAAATCACATAATTATGGTTTTATCACCACATAACCTCACATAATTTAAGAATTTTAAGAAATCTGCACAGAATTTGTGATTTTATCTGTAGTGTTACCATCGTATTTCTAGAATAAGATTAGATAATATTGATGATACGATCTTTAAAATAAAATTTTAAATACTAACCCGAAAAGTAATGTAATTTAATTCATAGTGTATTAAATCTGAAAGAAGTAATATTACTAAAACAGGTGTAATTAGATTAAGGCTGTGTATAAAAAATGTGAAATTCTTAGTTAATTATACTGTCTTTGAAAATTCATGCGAAAAAGAAGATAAAAAGAATAAAAGTATAATACAATAAATAAATACTTATTGTTAAAGTCTAACTAAGCCTTCAATTCATATGAAATTCTGTAATTTTTTCAAAAAATAAAATAAATTAATAAAATTTATATTTTGTAAAAATATAAAAGCAAGGTTAATAACAAAAAAATTGTTTATAATGATAATGTCTAAAAGAAAAAGTGTTACAATTTTAACTCGACTTCAAGAACATCCAAATACTTTTCGAGTTGATAAGAATGTTTTAATTTGTGAATACTGTAATGAACCTGTAGAATGAAAGTCAAAGTCAACAGTTGATAATCATTGTGATAGCAAAAAGCATAAATCAAATAAAAGTAATTTTGAAGTTCAAGAACATGCTAAAAAGCAAATATCTATCTGGGATAGTTTAAGTGCAGTGGATATTAAAAATGAGGTTATAGAAAATTTAATTGAAATATTTGCTGTTGCTAATATTCCACTAGAAAAAGTAGATTGTTTGATTCCATTTTTTAGAAAACATCTCAAGTATGGTGGAACAATTCCTTAATCTTCAACTTTAAGACAAATTTATTTACCATACATCTTTGAAAAACATCAAAATAACCTTAAATTATTTTTTAATAACAAACCTGTTGCAATTATTATGGACGAGACAACTGATAGTTGTGCTCACAGTGTAGTTAATACACTTTTTGTATTTGTAATTCCACCAAACTAGTTTCAGTTGATTTTCTTGAACATGTTAATAATACAACAATAGGTCAAACTTTAATCTCTATTCTTTCAAATTATAATGTTTTATATAATATTACATATCTTTTTATATCAGATTCGGCAATGTATATGACAAAATGTTACAAAGAAGTGCTGGTACTATTAATGCCACAACTTATCCATTCACCTTGCTATGCACATATTCTTAACTTAGTCAGGTAATATTATTTATTCTTTAACATATATTTAATAAACTATTTAATTTACAGTATAATTATATACTAAATTTAAATTATTTATAGGGATACATGGAGAACTTTTAAAGATTTTTCTCTTTTAACAATTTTTTAGCAAAAGTAAAGGATGTATTTATTAAATCACCTGCACGTAGAGGTCGATACATAGCTTATTTAAAAATGCATGGTATTATTAATCCATCTAAAATTTCACTTCCAAATGCAACAAGATGGAATTCATGGTTTCGAATAATTTTTTACTCAAAAACTTATATTGAGTATTGGCCTGGGTTTTTTTCTGATAAATTAACAATAGATAAAAATTATGAAACTTTATTAGAAATTAACTCATATTTACAAAACTAAACAAATTTTGGAATAATTAAAATTTATATCAATTTTATTTCTATTTTTGCTCAAGAATCCATTCAAGATTTAGACTTTTTCAGCAACAAACATGGCCTATATTTTTTTCTCTTGTAGAATACCGGTTAGAACAACTTACTGCCTATCTTGAAACAAATTAACATGCACAATATTTCAGTCAAGAATTGGAAAACCTTATTATTGATCTTTAATTTAATCCATTAAATTTTTATACTATCTTTCATAATGTATTTCAGACAGCATATAATAAATTTTCAGTATACATTCCACACCACCCAGCTCACAAGTTATTTCAAGCATCTCATGTATTTGATCCTACTTATATTCTTACTAATGATATTTCAAGAAAGAATATTTGTCATTATAATATTATTAAAGAACTTAAAAATCTGTCAGATGCATTAATCTGTGAATGGTCAATTTATTGTAATTTGCTATTTCAAGAAATGGAGTTGGATGTTTTTTGGTCAGATTTATGTTCACGACTTCCAATTTTATCAAACATTGCACTTAATTATATTTGGTTACCCATTTCAAGTTGCAGTGTTAAATGTAGTTTTTCATTATATAATTTACTTTTATATGAAAATAGGCAAAACTTGTCTAAAAAATCATTAAAAAATTTAGTAAAGTTATATTTAATGAAAATTAAATTATTTTTTAATAAAATTTTTATGTAATCAGTCACATATTATCACATAATTGGCCATTTAATATCACATAATTTCACATAATTGGCCATCTGATATCACATAATTGCACATAATTTTCTAAAAATCATTTACATCACATCGCATAATTTAATTTTTGGTACCACATAATTTGCTATTTTGTATCACAGAAAATTACTGTCCCTGTCTATGATAATCAGTTTTCATTATAACTTATAATAACTGATAACATTTTTATCTGTAATATCTGATATAAGTATTGTTATTTTCATATATATTGATTTTTTTAATCATTTATCTCACTTTTACTCTTTTTTTATTTTTGCTTACTTGCACTTTCGCTCACTATTTTTTTTTATTTTTACTTTTATTTGCTTTTTTTTCCTTCGCTCAATTGTTTTCTTAAATTTTATATTACGAGTTTTATATAGCTTCATATGCAAAAAGAAATAAAATCAGCAATGTGATCAAAAAATTGAGTTATTATATGATTAGAAAGTGATCGAATAATAGATACAATATAGGATATGTTGGATTAGCTAATACTAATCAGTTTTAGTATATAAAAAATTAGTTGAGAAAATATTTAGGCATTAATTTTTGGTAGAAATAAAGCAAGTCATAAATGATACCGCATTCTGAAGTAAAAGCCAAATTATAATAAATTCTGGAGTCCCTGATAAAAAATTATCAGAATAATTTTTGCCAATTTAATAAGTTATTGACTTCTGTATAATCAGTATATATTTTTATATAATACTTATTTTACTAATAATTTTATTATTGTGATGTTAACACATTCGACATTATTAAGCTTTTGTTTGAATACTCGCCTAATATGTTTGAAACGTTAGCTTGTACAAAATTTATAGAAAAGATTGTTCTCTTTAAAAGTACTTAAAAATCCAGCTTATAAAAGATCTGCTAACACCTAAGTGTTTAGCAATTTTATTTGAAGTCTTGGTTCTTCTCGAATGGATATTTGATCCAATGATATTTTATTGAGTTTGTATAGGTGGGGTTCTCAAATACCATACTTGATATGTTGGTTTTGAAGTCTGATAATTTTCTTTTTAATCATCCCTTCCGCATAAATTGAAGTTTTCTTTAGGCAGAATTTTGTAAGATTTCATGTTACATATTAAAAATAGTGATTTATAGCATCTGCAAGAACTAAAATCAAATATTGGCCATCTTTTCTTTAAAAATAAAACCTATACAATAAAAATATATGAGAATAACTATTTCACTTGTGATGATATCACCTGATATTATAAAATTTTTATTAAATATTAAATAACTTTAAAATTAGAGTTAGGTTTAACTTATGTTAAGAATAAAAGGGTCTAAATATATATAAAATTTGGTGCTGAAAACTTTTGCTTTTTTTTTTTAATATTAATGGTGAGGCCATGCTTCTATCTTTATTGAATGTTTAATTAAAATCATTACATAAAGCACTAATCTACTTTTAAAATATTATAAATAGAATAGAGACTCAGGCTAGTTTATCTGCAGCTTAAACCAACTGGAGTGGCCAAGGCTCACCTAGATTTGGATATTAATAATAATATAAGAAATATTGATTTGGTATTTGATCTAATGTATATACCAAGAATTTATCTTAAAGCTAATAGAAGTAGAAGGAAGAGGTTGAGATATATGCAAAGTAAAATTAGAAGATAGGTTATTAGTAGAAGAATAGGCTGTTAATCTAGAAATTTAATAAAGAATCCAGATTTTATGATAAACTTGTTGATTAAGATGAAGTAGAAATTTGTTAACAAGTGTTGCAGCTATTTTTTGGGTTGATAAGTTTGAAACTGAAGTGATAATTTTATTTGGAACTAGGCCAGATAGTGTTGAGAAGACTGAAGGTGTATTTGGTATATTGTGTATAGTTATGCAGTATAGTTGTTTAATCTCATAATGCAGATTTGTTATAATATCATCGGTAGTGTCAAGTGTGGTTGTATTGAGAGTATGTTGTAATGAATCATCTATTAAATTGAATAATAGCTAGTCAGATGGACAGGTTAACCAGTAAAAATAAGAGCTGATATGATGACATTGATGGCAAGTAGATAAATATGAATGATATTGTTTGTGTAAAATATGTGAAGCAAGAAGTTCATCTAGTAAGATTTTAATCCTAAAAGACTTGAGAGCAGAAGATTGAAAACTGTGTGAGAAGTTAGATATCTTTTGATTGTTGTTAATATATAACCAAGTGGCTTGTCAATTAATTTGGTTAAAAATTTTGTTCCATTTTTGAAACCGGTTTTGTGTAATCTATAATGCATAGATATAAGCATAGCATATTGTACGGATGCTACAGTGAGTAGGTAACTCTAAAGAGAAGCTCTCAAAAGTTAGAGTATAAGATGGATTATAAATATTATAAAGCATAAATATAAGATATGGTAAATTATAGTGATTGTATGCAAGTTGGTCAGCAAGATTGTTGTAATTGTCATCTTGATAAGCAGTAACTTTGTGAAATATAATATGAATATTATAAGATTTGATAAAGTTAATAAGTGTATTTCATAGTGAAAAGTATAGTGTATGTGTATATGAAAGGGTAGTAGGAGAATGCATAAGGCTTTGGTATTTAGAAATTACAGATTGAGAATCGGTATATATATTTATAGTGCAGTTTCTAGGAGCAGTAATGAGAGCTGATAAAATAGCTACAAGTTCTGCTTTAAATGAACAAGGCCAGAGTTTTGTCTGAGCATGGAATGTATATAGTATTAAGTTGTTAGAGATTTGAATCCATCCAATATCCATAGAGCATTGTGGAGTTCCTAAATCAATAACAGAGCCATCAGTATAGAAGTGAAGTTCAGATAAGTTAGAATTGTAGTTAACAATTTGTTAAAGATTATTTGTTGACAAGCTAGGTTCAAAAATTATTGGAATTGAGTGTGTAGCAATACGAATATTAGGTAAACTTGGAGTTTGAATAGGGATTATATATAATAGTTATTTATTATACAATTTATAAATTAAATAATAAATTATATATAATATAAAAAAAATTAAAAAAATTGAAGTTTTTAAAAAATTATTTATAACTATAAATTTTTATTATGAAACTATATTTAATTTATTAATAAAAAATATTCTTTGTCTATAATTTTTCTATTTTAAATTTTATTAATAGCTTTAATATTTAAATATTTATAATTAAATTTAAAATTTTTCTTTGCTAAACTTTTTAATATATATTAAAAATATGTTAACAACTTAGATATTATTAAGTTAACAGTTTTAAAATTATTATATTATATTAAAATTATATTTTAATTATATTATTTTTATATAATAAATATATTTAGCAAAATATATAAGTTTCTGTAAAGTAGTGATCTGCATTACGTTACACTATAATCATGTATCAGATGACTAGCGAATCACCAATTAAATAATCAAAATTTAAATAAAACAGAGCAGCAAGAACTACTTAACCAATAACAAAGAAAACATCAGGCCCACAGACCATTTTGTATCATTTATCTTTACTATTCAACCTTAACCAAATAAGTAAATACAACAGTAGTAACTAAAACAACAAAGACAAAAAGACTACTGTAGCTAAACTAAACTCTAACTATACTGATACAAGTGAAAAGAAATAATACACTCTTTTTTCAAGACTATACTTATATACTAAAAGTAGGCCATCCAGCTTACCCTCTTTAAAAAACACTATAATATTATTATACTATAATAACAACAATAACCAATTTGTTTAAACAGGTTTTAACAACAACCAAACAGAGTCCTTAGGAAAAAATAACAAGACAACAATTATTTCTCACAATAACAACCTCAATATTACTATATTAAACAATATACTTCACCTCAGTAATGATGTTACTTCTAGACTTCTGATCAATAATAACAATACAGCAATATCAACATATAACATAGGATATACAGCAGGCTTCATTCAGCTTAATCTGAATCTTATTTAACAGAAAAATCTTGTAGATACTGAAATGATCACCTCTATTACTGAATTAGAGAATACATATACCAACAACAAAATAGAACCTAACACAGCCTCAATATCTGCACATCAAGAAAGTTTTAATATATTTTATATAGCCAAGTAATTAAACAAAACCTGATTAACAATACAATGCAGATAGATGAAAACATAACTTAAAAATAGCTAAAACATATATACAAAAAATTAACAAAAGAAATTGCACAGCCTTTTGATAACAACACATAGCATTATAATAAGCTAATTATCAGTTTTTAATTTAGTAAGTCTACAAGAATTTATCAAATACAAAATAGCAACTAAATCTACTATTATATTAGTAGAATTTATTAGCATATTTTAGAAGATTTTATTAGTATATTTTATTAGTATAATTTATATTTATTATATATTTATTTTTAGCTTTAGTTTAATAGTAAAATTTTTGATAAATAGTAGTAATTTTAGTATAATATTAGATATGTTAACAAGTACATTAACAGGTACGTTAACTGGTACATTAATAGGTATATTAACAAGTATATTAACAGAGTTGTTAAAAGGGTCGTTAACTGGATTGTTAAAAGGGTCATTAACTGGGTTGTTAAAAAGATCGTTAACTGGGTCGTTAACTGGATCGTTAACTAGATCGTTAACTAAGTCGTTTACTAATAGTTCAAAAAATATAAAAACTCTTCCTTTTTTCCCAAGGCAGAGCAGACTGTCTTCTTCTTACTTTTATTTCCTTGTTAATTACAACTTATTTTCTTGAAAGTGTAGCTATCACCTACTTTCTTTTTATTGTGTTTAATAAAGCTTTTATTGTGTTTTTATTATGCATTTAAAGTTGAGTCATCACCTCTTCTTTTTTCTTTGAGTATTTATTTTTGGTATATTGAGTTGAGCCATCGCCTTTTCTCCCTTTTCTTGAGTATTCTATTGTGTTTTAAGATTAGAGCCATTGCCTCTTTTCTTTATTTTTTTGGTTTATTGTCTTACTTTAAAGTCTCATTTAGCTTTTTTTCTTATTTTATTTTTTTCTTATTTGCAAACACATTTTTTAACCCTCTTATATGTTAAGTCAAGTAGTATAGCTTTACTAAGACCCTGTATTGCTATATTACACTACCCAAAAACAAATTCTCCCAAGTATTTTTACCAAATTCAAACACTTTGACAGAACATTTTTTCAACCTTTACTAAAGCCAAATGCTTTATACCACAACACCAATCTGAATATAAAGAGATGTTCTATAATACTTTACAAAATTATAAAAAAGCTAATTAGATCACAATAACAAACAGAGAAACAAAAGATAATATCTATCAGAAACTATAACAAAAATTATTTCTTGATTATATAACAAACACAAACTTTAATATCTGTCCTTCTAGATATATTATATAACTTATCAAATACTACAAAGAATTTACAAAAAATACAAAGCTAAATAAATATAAAGAAATTCAAAAAGTAGTTCAGAAGGCCTTTTCAGAAAAACTTCAACAACTACCTAGTTATTCAAATGACATTTCTGAAAATATACAACAAATATTATTCTTCACCTTACTTATAAAACAAAACCTATACTAAAGTAATAGTTACAGCACTTCACTATATTTACCAATTTGATCAGCTATCTGAGGAATACTTCACAAACCTGAATCCTCTTCCAACAAATCTAGCCAATCTTCACCTGACAATAAGAAACCTATTTTCAATTACTGATAGAAAATATCTTAGAGACTTAGATTATTATAAAAAAAAACTTAACCAATACTATAAAGTTAAAATAATCTCACCCAACTACTTTGAACTGCTATCACCAAAAATTCATCTGCCCTTGGCATATCAAGATTTTAGCTTCTAAACATAGAAGCTACTTTCTACTTGACCAAAATAACTGTTATAACAACTTTTAAAGAATTATAGAAGCACTATGAGAAGAATATACTTTTAAAAACTTACTTAACAACTACTACTAAGCAAAATTTTCTCTTTTTAAAGATCCAAACAAGATCAAAACTATAAGGACATATATATTTTCAATCAAAGACAAGCAAATTGCTATAGAGTTTATTCTGAATATTGGCCAGAACTACAAATTTAACTTGCCACTATTCTTAAAAATAATAACAGCTAATTCTACTAAAAAGCCCAATCTTTTTGAAGATTTAGAGCAAATTATAGAATACAGTATTTTAATACCTAATATCTCAACAAAACTCCTAACTGAGGTAGTCAAACTACTAAGAGAATCCTACTACTTCTACTATATTCCTGACTCCTTGATAAAAATCTAAACTAATACTACAAAAGAAACCAACTTGACAGACATCCCATCTATAAAACCAATAATATTAAATGAATTAGATAAAATTTTTAATTATTTAAAAAATAACAACATTGATATAACACAATTAACTCTTCTTATCACAGACCAAAAGACTGCTTCTGAAACTTTTAATATTTTATATTAACATTTTACAATCAAAATTATACTCAACTCTATTCTAACACTTCTGCCTCTCCTAGAACCTATCTGAGAAATCTTCTCTCAATAACATGATCTCATCTAGTAATATCAAACTTGCTTATAAAGCAACATCATTTCAAACTAATTTTACTATAACAAACACAATAACTAATAAAAATATAATAGAATACAATATGATTCAGGTTTGTTATGATTAGAGAAAAAGAAGTTAATTGCAATAGCAGTACTAGGACATGTAATAATGTTGTGAATATATAGTCAAAGTAGTTTGTAATGACTATTGCTGTTCCTATGTTTACTTTCTGAGTTTTTGCTATTAAGATATCACAGTTTGCAGTATATATATAGTTATAAAGATTACTGATCTGTAGATTAGTATATGTGAATATAGTCAGCTTTGTTTCAGTTATGCTTATTATTTAAAACTGGTGTGTATTGCAGAATTCAAGCTATAGTTATATTTTGTGCCTTGTATTTAACCCTTATATGTTGTGTATAGCAATTGTTATTTTGTCATATATAGATGAGGCAGTATCATATTGTATTCTATTATATTTTTATTAGTTATTGTGTTTGTTATAGTAAAATTAGTTTGAAATGATGTTGCTTTATAAGCAAGTTTGATATTACTAGATGAGATCATGTTATTGAGAGAAGATTTCTCAGATAGGTTCTAGGAGAGGCAGAAGTGTTAGAATAGAGTTGAGTATAATTTTGATTGTAAAATGTTAATATAAAATATTAAAAGTTTCAGAAGCAGTCTTTTGGTCTGTGATAAGAAGAGTTAATTGTGTTATATCAATGTTGTTATTTTTTAAATAATTAAAAATTTTATCTAATTCATTTAATATTATTGGTTTTATAGATGGGATGTCTGTCAAGTTGGTTTCTTTTGTAGTATTAGTTTAGATTTTTATCAAGGAGTCAGGAATATAGTAGAAGTAGTAGGATTCTCTTAGTAGTTTGACTACCTCAGTTAGGAGTTTTGTTGAGATATTAGGTATTAAAATACTGTATTCTATAATTTGCTCTAAATCTTCAAAAAGATTGGGCTTTTTAGTAGAATTAGCTGTTATTATTTTTAAGAATAGTGGCAAGTTAAATTTGTAGTTCTGGCCAATATTCAGAATAAACTCTATAGCAATTTGCTTGTCTTTGATTGAAAATATATATGTCCTTATAGTTTTGATCTTGTTTGGATCTTTAAAAAGAGAAAATTTTGCTTAGTAGTAGTTGTTAAGTAAGTTTTTAAAAGTATATTCTTCTCATAGTGCTTCTATAATTCTTTAAAAGTTGTTATAACAGTTATTTTGGTCAAGTAGAAAGTAGCTTCTATGTTTAGAAGCTAAAATCTTGATATGCCAAGGGCAGATGAATTTTTGGTGATAGCAGTTCAAAGTAGTTGGGTGAGATTATTTTAACTTTATAGTATTGGTTAAGTTTTTTTTTATAATAATCTAAGTCTCTAAGATATTTTCTATCAGTAATTGAAAATAGGTTTCTTATTGTCAGGTGAAGATTGGCTAGATTTGTTGGAAGAGGATTCAGGTTTGTGAAGTATTCCTCAGATAGCTGATCAAATTGGTAAATATAGTGAAGTGCTGTAACTATTACTTTAGTATAGGTTTTGTTTTATAAGTAAGGTGAAGAATAATATTTGTTGTATATTTTCAGAAATGTCATTTGAATAACTAGGTAGTTGTTGAAGTTTTTCTGAAAAGGCCTTCTGAACTACTTTTTGAATTTCTTTATATTTATTTAGCTTTGTATTTTTTGTAAATTCTTTGTAGTATTTGATAAGTTATATAATATATCTAGAAGGACAGATATTAAAGTTTGTGTTTGTTATATAATCAAGAAATAATTTTTGTTATAGTTTCTGATAGATATTATCTTTTGTTTCTCTGTTTGTTATTGTGATCTAATTAGCTTTTTTATAATTTTGTAAAGTATTATAGAACATCTCTTTATATTCAGATTGGTGTTGTGGTATAAAGCATTTGGCTTTAGTAAAGGTTGAAAAAATGTTCTGTCAAAGTGTTTGAATTTGGTAAAAATACTTGGGAGAATTTGTTTTTGGGTAGTGTAATATAGCAATACAGGGTCTTAGTAAAGCTATACTACTTGACTTAACATATAAGAGGGTTAAAAAATGTGTTTGCAAATAAGAAAAAAATAAAATAAGAAAAAAAGCTAAATGAGACTTTAAAGTAAGACAATAAACCAAAAAAATAAAGAAAAGAGGCAATGGCTCTAATCTTAAAACACAATAGAATACTCAAGAAAAGGGAGAAAAGGCGATGGCTCAACTCAATATACCAAAAATAAATACTCAAAGAAAAAAGAAGAGGTGATGACTCAACTTTAAATGCATAATAAAAACACAATAAAAGCTTTATTAAACACAATAAAAAGAAAGTAGGTGATAGCTACACTTTCAAGAAAATAAGTTGTAATTAACAAGGAAATAAAAGTAAGAAGAAGACAGTCTGCTCTGCCTTGGGAAAAAAGGAAGAGTTTTTATATTTTTTGAACTATTAGTAAACGACTTAGTTAACGATCTAGTTAACGATCCAGTTAACGACCCAGTTAACGATCTTTTTAACAACCCAGTTAATGACCCTTTTAACAATCCAGTTAACGACCCTTTTAACAACTCTGTTAATATACTTGTTAATATACCTATTAATGTACCAGTTAACGTACCTGTTAATGTACTTGTTAACATATCTAATATTATACTAAAATTACTACTATTTATCAAAAATTTTACTATTAAACTAAAGCTAAAAATAAATATATAATAAATATAAATTATACTAATAAAATATACTAATAAAATCTTCTAAAATATGCTAATAAATTCTACTAATATAATAGTAGATTTAGTTGCTATTTTGTATTTGATAAATTCTTGTAGACTTACTAAATTAAAAACTGATAATTAGCTTATTATAATGCTATGTGTTGTTATCAAAAGGCTGTGCAATTTCTTTTGTTAATTTTTTGTATATATGTTTTAGCTATTTTTAAGTTATGTTTTCATCTATCTGCATTGTATTGTTAATCAGGTTTTGTTTAATTACTTGGCTATATAAAATATATTAAAACTTTCTTGATGTGCAGATATTGAGGCTGTGTTAGGTTCTATTTTGTTGTTGGTATATGTATTCTCTAATTCAGTAATAGAGGTGATCATTTCAGTATCTACAAGATTTTTCTGTTAAATAAGATTCAGATTAAGCTGAATGAAGCCTGCTGTATATCCTATGTTATATGTTGATATTGCTGTATTGTTATTATTGATCAGAAGTCTAGAAGTAACATCATTACTGAGGTGAAGTATATTGTTTAATATAGTAATATTGAGGTTGTTATTGTGAGAAATAATTGTTGTCTTGTTATTTTTTCCTAAGGACTCTGTTTGGTTGTTGTTAAAACCTGTTTAAACAAATTGGTTATTGTTGTTATTATAGTATAATAATATTATAGTGTTTTTTAAAGAGGGTAAGCTGGATGGCCTACTTTTAGTATATAAGTATAGTCTTGAAAAAAGAGTGTATTATTTCTTTTCACTTGTATCAGTATAGTTAGAGTTTAGTTTAGCTACAGTAGTCTTTTTGTCTTTGTTGTTTTAGTTACTACTGTTGTATTTACTTATTTGGTTAAGGTTGAATAGTAAAGATAAATGATACAAAATGGTCTGTGGGCCTGATGTTTTCTTTGTTATTGGTTAAGTAGTTCTTGCTGCTCTGTTTTATTTAAATTTTGATTATTTAATTGGTGATTCGCTAGTCATCTGATACATGATTATAGTGTAACGTAATGCAGATCACTACTTTACAGAAACTTATATATTTTGCTAAATATATTTATTATATAAAAATAATATAATTAAAATATAATTTTAATATAATATAATAATTTTAAAACTGTTAACTTAATAATATCTAAGTTGTTAACATATTTTTAATATATATTAAAAAGTTTAGCAAAGAAAAATTTTAAATTTAATTATAAATATTTAAATATTAAAGCTATTAATAAAATTTAAAATAGAAAAATTATAGACAAAGAATATTTTTTATTAATAAATTAAATATAGTTTCATAATAAAAATTTATAGTTATAAATAATTTTTTAAAAACTTCAATTTTTTTAATTTTTTTTATATTATATATAATTTATTATTTAATTTATAAATTGTATAATAAATAACTATTATATATAATCCCTATTCAAACTCCAAGTTTACCTAATATTCGTATTGCTACACACTCAATTCCAATAATTTTTGAACCTAGCTTGTCAACAAATAATCTTTAACAAATTGTTAACTACAATTCTAACTTATCTGAACTTCACTTCTATACTGATGGCTCTGTTATTGATTTAGGAACTCCACAATGCTCTATGGATATTGGATGGATTCAAATCTCTAACAACTTAATACTATATACATTCCATGCTCAGACAAAACTCTGGCCTTGTTCATTTAAAGCAGAACTTGTAGCTATTTTATCAGCTCTCATTACTGCTCCTAGAAACTGCACTATAAATATATATACCGATTCTCAATCTGTAATTTCTAAATACCAAAGCCTTATGCATTCTCCTACTACCCTTTCATATACACATACACTATACTTTTCACTATGAAATACACTTATTAACTTTATCAAATCTTATAATATTCATATTATATTTCACAAAGTTACTGCTTATCAAGATGACAATTACAACAATCTTGCTGACCAACTTGCATACAATCACTATAATTTACCATATCTTATATTTATGCTTTATAATATTTATAATCCATCTTATACTCTAACTTTTGAGAGCTTCTCTTTAGAGTTACCTACTCACTGTAGCATCCGTACAATATGCTATGCTTATATCTATGCATTATAGATTACACAAAACCGGTTTCAAAAATGGAACAAAATTTTTAACCAAATTAATTGACAAGCCACTTGGTTATATATTAACAACAATCAAAAGATATCTAACTTCTCACACAGTTTTCAATCTTCTGCTCTCAAGTCTTTTAGGATTAAAATCTTACTAGATGAACTTCTTGCTTCACATATTTTACACAAACAATATCATTCATATTTATCTACTTGCCATCAATGTCATCATATCAGCTCTTATTTTTACTGGTTAACCTGTCCATCTGACTAGCTATTATTCAATTTAATAGATGATTCATTACAACATACTCTCAATACAACCACACTTGACACTACCGATGATATTATAACAAATCTGCATTATGAGATTAAACAACTATACTGCATAACTATACACAATATACCAAATACACCTTCAGTCTTCTCAACACTATCTGGCCTAGTTCCAAATAAAATTATCACTTCAGTTTCAAACTTATCAACCCAAAAAATAGCTGCAACACTTGTTAACAAATTTCTACTTCATCTTAATCAACAAGTTTATCATAAAATCTGGATTCTTTATTAAATTTCTAGATTAACAGCCTATTCTTCTACTAATAACCTATCTTCTAATTTTACTTTGCATATATCTCAACCTCTTCCTTCTACTTCTATTAGCTTTAAGATAAATTCTTGGTATATACATTAGATCAAATACCAAATCAATATTTCTTATATTATTATTAATATCCAAATCTAGGTGAGCCTTGGCCACTCCAGTTGGTTTAAGCTGCAGATAAACTAGCCTGAGTCTCTATTCTATTTATAATATTTTAAAAGTAGATTAGTGCTTTATGTAATGATTTTAATTAAACATTCAATAAAGATAGAAGCATGGCCTCACCATTAATATTAAAAAAAAAAAGCAAAAGTTTTCAGCACCAAATTTTATATATATTTAGACCCTTTTATTCTTAACATAAGTTAAACCTAACTCTAATTTTAAAGTTATTTAATATTTAATAAAAATTTTATAATATCAGGTGATATCATCACAAGTGAAATAGTTATTCTCATATATTTTTATTGTATAGGTTTTATTTTTAAAGAAAAGATGGCCAATATTTGATTTTAGTTCTTGCAGATGCTATAAATCACTATTTTTAATATGTAACATGAAATCTTACAAAATTCTGCCTAAAGAAAACTTCAATTTATGCGGAAGGGATGATTAAAAAGAAAATTATCAGACTTCAAAACCAACATATCAAGTATGGTATTTGAGAACCCCACCTATACAAACTCAATAAAATATCATTGGATCAAATATCCATTCGAGAAGAACCAAGACTTCAAATAAAATTGCTAAACACTTAGGTGTTAGCAGATCTTTTATAAGCTGGATTTTTAAGTACTTTTAAAGAGAACAATCTTTTCTATAAATTTTGTACAAGCTAACGTTTCAAACATATTAGGCGAGTATTCAAACAAAAGCTTAATAATGTCGAATGTGTTAACATCACAATAATAAAATTATTAGTAAAATAAGTATTATATAAAAATATATACTGATTATACAGAAGTCAATAACTTATTAAATTGGCAAAAATTATTCTGATAATTTTTTATCAGGGACTCCAGAATTTATTATAATTTGGCTTTTACTTCAGAATGCGGTATCATTTATGACTTGCTTTATTTCTACCAAAAATTAATGCCTAAATATTTTCTCAACTAATTTTTTATATACTAAAACTGATTAGTATTAGCTAATCCAACATATCCTATATTGTATCTATTATTCGATCACTTTCTAATCATATAATAACTCAATTTTTTGATCACATTGCTGATTTTATTTCTTTTTGCATATGAAGCTATATAAAACTCGTAATATAAAATTTAAGAAAACAATTGAGCGAAGGAAAAAAAAGCAAATAAAAGTAAAAATAAAAAAAAATAGTGAGCGAAAGTGCAAGTAAGCAAAAATAAAAAAAGAGTAAAAGTGAGATAAATGATTAAAAAAATCAATATATATGAAAATAACAATACTTATATCAGATATTACAGATAAAAATGTTATCAGTTATTATAAGTTATAATGAAAACTGATTATCATAGACAGGGACAGTAATTTTCTGTGATACAAAATAGCAAATTATGTGGTACCAAAAATTAAATTATGCGATGTGATGTAAATGATTTTTAGAAAATTATGTGCAATTATGTGATATCAGATGGCCAATTATGTGAAATTATGTGATATTAAATGGCCAATTATGTGATAATATGTGACTGATTACATAAAAATTTTATTAAAAAATAATTTAATTTTCATTAAATATAACTTTACTAAATTTTTTAATGATTTTTTAGACAAGTTTTGCCTATTTTCATATAAAAGTAAATTATATAATGAAAAACTACATTTAACACTGCAACTTGAAATGGGTAACCAAATATAATTAAGTGCAATGTTTGATAAAATTGGAAGTCGTGAACATAAATCTGACCAAAAAACATCCAACTCCATTTCTTGAAATAGCAAATTACAATAAATTGACCATTCACAGATTAATGCATCTGACAGATTTTTAAGTTCTTTAATAATATTATAATGACAAATATTCTTTCTTGAAATATCATTAGTAAGAATATAAGTAGGATCAAATACATGAGATGCTTGAAATAACTTGTGAGCTGGGTGGTGTGGAATGTATACTGAAAATTTATTATATGCTGTCTGAAATACATTATGAAAGATAGTATAAAAATTTAATGGATTAAATTAAAGATCAATAATAAGGTTTTCCAATTCTTGACTGAAATATTGTGCATGTTAATTTGTTTCAAGATAGGCAGTAAGTTGTTCTAACCGGTATTCTACAAGAGAAAAAAATATAGGCCATGTTTGTTGCTGAAAAAGTCTAAATCTTGAATGGATTCTTGAGCAAAAATAGAAATAAAATTGATATAAATTTTAATTATTCCAAAATTTGTTTAGTTTTGTAAATATGAGTTAATTTCTAATAAAGTTTCATAATTTTTATCTATTGTTAATTTATCAGAAAAAAACCCAGGCCAATACTCAATATAAGTTTTTGAGTAAAAAATTATTCGAAACCATGAATTCCATCTTGTTGCATTTGGAAGTGAAATTTTAGATGGATTAATAATACCATGCATTTTTAAATAAGCTATGTATCGACCTCTACGTGCAGGTGATTTAATAAATACATCCTTTACTTTTGCTAAAAAATTGTTAAAAGAGAAAAATCTTTAAAAGTTCTCCATGTATCCCTATAAATAATTTAAATTTAGTATATAATTATACTGTAAATTAAATAGTTTATTAAATATATGTTAAAGAATAAATAATATTACCTGACTAAGTTAAGAATATGTGCATAGCAAGGTGAATGGATAAGTTGTGGCATTAATAGTACCAGCACTTCTTTGTAACATTTTGTCATATACATTGCCGAATCTGATATAAAAAGATATGTAATATTATATAAAACATTATAATTTGAAAGAATAGAGATTAAAGTTTGACCTATTGTTGTATTATTAACATGTTCAAGAAAATCAACTGAAACTAGTTTGGTGGAATTACAAATACAAAAAGTGTATTAACTACACTGTGAGCACAACTATCAGTTGTCTCGTCCATAATAATTGCAACAGGTTTGTTATTAAAAAATAATTTAAGGTTATTTTGATGTTTTTCAAAGATGTATGGTAAATAAATTTGTCTTAAAGTTGAAGATTAAGGAATTGTTCCACCATACTTGAGATGTTTTCTAAAAAATGGAATCAAACAATCTACTTTTTCTAGTGGAATATTAGCAACAGCAAATATTTCAATTAAATTTTCTATAACCTCATTTTTAATATCCACTGCACTTAAACTATCCCAGATAGATATTTGCTTTTTAGCATGTTCTTGAACTTCAAAATTACTTTTATTTGATTTATGCTTTTTGCTATCACAATGATTATCAACTGTTGACTTTGACTTTCATTCTACAGGTTCATTACAGTATTCACAAATTAAAACATTCTTATCAACTCGAAAAGTATTTGGATGTTCTTGAAGTCGAGTTAAAATTGTAACACTTTTTCTTTTAGACATTATCATTATAAACAATTTTTTTGTTATTAACCTTGCTTTTATATTTTTACAAAATATAAATTTTATTAATTTATTTTATTTTTTGAAAAAATTACAGAATTTCATATGAATTGAAGGCTTAGTTAGACTTTAACAATAAGTATTTATTTATTGTATTATACTTTTATTCTTTTTATCTTCTTTTTCGCATGAATTTTCAAAGACAGTATAATTAACTAAGAATTTCACATTTTTTATACACAGCCTTAATCTAATTACACCTGTTTTAGTAATATTACTTCTTTCAGATTTAATACACTATGAATTAAATTACATTACTTTTCGGGTTAGTATTTAAAATTTTATTTTAAAGATCGTATCATCAATATTATCTAATCTTATTCTAGAAATACGATGGTAACACTACAGATAAAATCACAAATTCTGTGCAGATTTCTTAAAATTCTTAAATTATGTGAGGTTATGTGGTGATAAAACCATAATTATGTGATTTGACCATAATTATGTGAATTCTGTGGTGTTATGTGAAACACAAAAAATCACTGTCCTTGACCATAGGAAATAATATTAATTACGTATATATAGTAGCTCACTTACAAAATTTTTTCTGGCACATGATTTTAAGCTAATTAGATTGAAAGATTAGGTGTAACGTAAAATCAAAACAATCTAATTAAGGTTTAGGGCATGGCTAAAAATTTGGGCATGCCTTTTAAAATCACATGACAATAAACCAATCATATGCCAAGATTATATGAATGATGTAGAGAACTAGACTCGAGTCAACT
>CAJVPZ010000506.1:0-18952 GCA_910592135.1 Racocetra fulgida | reverse complement strand
TACTAAAATCCACATATACCCTTATACCTTTTATTATGAATTCTAACCCTAACTCCTAACTTTAACAAATAAGTTCATATTTCAGCATCATCAGATAACAATGCGTTAAATAATTTACAAATTTTACACGCGATACTAAATTAGATTCAACCAATCAGATTTCATAAATAGTACCATCCCGATGTTACTCTATTTTTCTGAATTAGAATCGAGTAATTCTTGTATGTCTTTGATTATTTTGAATTAAATTCATAAAAGAAATATTGCTAACTTGGTTTTTAAAATAAATTTTTATTATTGAAAACTTACCTTATCTATTATTGTCAAAATTAGATTTCCGCACGTTAATTCTGAAAACCCTTATTGAATCTATTATGCCGAAATCACAAACTTAACCGAATTAGCCGAAAATCATTCTGCCAATTTTTATCAGGTGCTTCAGGACATGGAAACGAACTCAAGGTCGAGAAAAGGTCCAGTATAAATATTTAGTGTACAGGCTGCTCTTTATGCTAATCGCTCTAATTAAGAGTCGTTATATCGATTTTTAAGGATTAATTTTCAAAACTTCATGAATTTCTGCATGATCCGTTGACCCAGTTATAACCCGGGTAAGAGCTCTATGTAATGATTTAGTTGGTGAATAAGTATAACTAAAATTATTCAGGCTTATCTATTAACTAATTTATTTATTCAATGAATGCTAATGTTTTTTTTACTAATGGGTCTATTTAAAGAAGCCAATCGAGTCCATAGCACTTATTATTACGCTACGCTGTATCTTGTATAATTTAATTTTAATTTAATTCCAATAATCAGTTACATACAACTAGTTAATGTCACTTATTGTGTTGTGTAGTGCAAGCGAATATGTATCAGCAAATAAATGAGAATGTCACAAAGTGCTTTAAAATTTATCTTTTGTCAATAGCCAATCGGTTATTTTTATATCATGTGATCAAAATTTTTTAAGCGACTATTCTATATTAAATTCGGTATAATAAAAAAATTCGGTAAAATCAAATATATTTTGTTATATTCATGATATACTTTCAGTTCGCTATTCATTATAGTAGAACTTATTATGAAAAATTCGGTATATTTAATTATTCTATTAATAAAAGAATAAATGTAGTTTATATCAGGGTTATTGATAACCCCTTTTATTTTATAATTGTTTTTGGTTTTTATCAAAATTTAGGGTTTAGGGTGCAGTTTAATACTGAAACAGGGGTTAGATATAATAGTTCAAATTTTAGATTACACAAGGTTTTTGGGTTCTGAACATTTTTACTTAACCTACCTGATTCCTGTTAATTAGTCAATTTATTGAGATATAACACCCCAGATATCAATAACCCCTGTATAAATTATAAATATTCTATAAAAAATTAAAATTAATTAAATAATTCAGTATAGGACAAAATGTGTAATATAAAAATTTGTTATGTCAAGTTTTAACTGTACATATTAAAAAATATATATAAGTTCTGTTTAGATTCAAGTAAGTGAATGAAAGAGAGAAAAAGAGATAATTTTTTATTTGAGAATATAAAAAAATTTTTGAGAACATTAGATAAATAAATATGTTCTCATGAGAACATAAATCTCAAAACAGATTTCCAACACTGGTCTGGTCTGGTCCAGTCTGGTCTATTTTGGTTCAGGTCTGGTCTGGTCTATTATAGTCTTGTTAGTTCAGACTAGAGATGGCAACGGTCAGTCATGGTCGGTCATGGTCAATAACCACCCAGTTATTGCTCAATGACCGACCAACTGCGGTTATAACTGATGGTTAATAACCAACCAACTGACCGACTGATCAACTGACCGCCAACTAATTAACTAACTAGTAACCTTTTTAAAATATATAAATATGTTATATTACCTTATAAAAAAAGTTAATCTGTGTTTTATATTCTGTGTTTTGTCTATAAATGTTGTATATTCATAGTATTTATAACCTTAAATCATGGAGATTATTTGGTCTGTCTAGATTTTGTCAAGCATGTTGTAGATTTATGAAGTTTTCACAAAAAATATGGAGAAATAATGGAAATATTTAAAAAATTTTAGAGTTAGGGATGGCAACGGTCGGTCATGATCAATAACGCCGGTTATTGCTTAATTACTGACCAACCATGGTTATATATAACCAACAGTTAATGACCAATCTACCAATTAACTAACCCATAACTGTTTTAAAATATATGAAAACGTTAAATTTTTAAATTTAACAGTTTATACAGTTGACCCTATGTTATATCAACCCATTTGGGATGAATTATTATATTGATATCTATGAGATTGATATCTACAAGGGTGTTGGTAACAAAGAGATCATTATTTATACAATCCAAACTTGGTGTTTTACTAAGTAAACTGGTTTTTGGTCTAATTAAAGTTGCCAAGGACATTCTACCCTATAAAAAAAAGCAAACTTTATTTTTCTATAATTTCTCCGTGTATAAATTCCATATTTTTTCCATTTAAATTACTAAATAACAGCTTCCGTATTTCTTCATAAATGTAGCATATTTACAGAGTGTTTATGGAGTTATTTTAATAAAATAATGGAATTTATATAGAAGCGTCACTGAAGTTATATTGTAATAAAAAGCAAATTCACATTGAATTATGAAAATTAATTGGAGACTTTGCTGATATATACATAATAATAAAAGGAAAATTTTTCATCAAGCACAGAAATAATGGGGATAATTCACTGAGAATATACTATAATATTATTGAAGTAATGCAGGAATTTTACTGAACCTATATAATTAATGCATGGATAAAATCTGAAAATTGATTTTTGAATAATAAGCTCCTTTTTTTTTTTTTTAAAGATCTAATAAAATAATACAAGTTCTTAAAGAACATTAACGTTATTTTAATTTTTATTATTCCTTGTCTTCTTGGTAACCCTTGCCTTATATGAAAAAGGTTCTTTAGCTGTCCATCCTCTTTTTCTTTTTTTTATCTAAATAAATAAAGAAAATAAAATACATTATCCAATTTGAGAAGAAAAATAATATATGCTCTACCAGTATTCTTACTAATATCATTTAAAGCACCAGAATTTTGTGCATTATATTCAGTTTTTTTGATATCATTACGCTTTTGAACAGAAGAACGAATAACACTTTTTAATGGTGATACATTATTTGCAGAGATTTTATTAACTTGATCTACATTTTATTTTTGAAAAAAAACAATTTTTTTTAGTATACTAATTGCGTGTCTAACTTTGATTGAGGCATAAATTAATCTTATGATAATTTGAAAGGTTTTACACCAATTTGAATATACATACCGTACAAGCGCGAAATAATGAACAGGGGCGTTATTTTAAAATTTGGCCTGAATTAAGCTTAATTTAGGCCAAAATTTGAAATTAAACCTCTGCGCGTTATTTCGTGCTTGTACGATATAAAGTTTTTACCTGCATCGATATTTGTAGTATCTTGATTGTTGTCTTCAATGTTTGTGTTATGCAAACACATAGGAGATCGAGTCTTCCTTTCTAACCTATTTCTTGCAAGGGTTAATGTATCACTTTGACTAGTGATATTTTCCAAATCAGTATATGAAAATGCATTGATGGCAGGTGTTAATGTATTAGAATCATGTGGAATCTCATCTGTATTATCTTGACCGTAGGCTACTAAAAATAAACAATAGATATATATTTAGCCTTTGACAAATATTAAAAACAAACTCATTTTTTGCTAACTAAATATAATTATATAAGTTTAAATATAATTATATAAGTTGAATGACAGTACTTTTAAAACTGTTCCATTGTCACTCAAAGAATTATTAGTCTCATCTGCATCACTTTGGCCAAGAGCGCTTTCAATATTAACATTATTTGTGTTATGCCTTCTAATAGGAGATTTGACATTCTTTTTTTTCGGTCGTAGCATATACCCATTTGCCTTGGCTTGAGTAGCTTTTTTTTTTCCTCTTGACCGACTAATATGAATACAAGTCAAAATATAATTAACGCCCATATGAAGTTATAAAAACTTTTACATCCACACTATTAAATAGTCATATACCATTATTATCATTATTACCCAAAGAATTATGTGTATTATTAGTTTACCTCTATTACATTGATCAATAGCACTTTCAATATTATTTATATTACTGTTTTGCCTTCTAATAGAAGGTTTGACATTCTTTTTTTTTGGTCGTAACGTATACCTATTTGCCTTGGCTTGAGTAGCTTTTTTTTTTTCTCTTGACCGACTAATATGAATACAAGTAAAATATAATTGACGCCCATGTGAAGTTATAAAAACTTTTACATCCACACTATTAAATAGTCACTTACCATTATTATTATTGTTATCCAAAAAATCACATGTATTATTAGTTTCACCTCTATTATATTAATCAATAGCACTTTCAATATTATTTATGTTACTGTTTTGCCTTCTAATAGAAGGTTCAACATACTTTTTTTTCGATGGTAGCGTATACCCATTTGCTTTGGCTTTAGTAACTTTTCCTTGACCAACTAATATGAATACAAGTTAAAATTAATTGATGCCTACGTGAAATTATAAAAACTTATATATGGTACATATATATACTATTAAATAATTACATACTACTATGATCATTATCCCCCAAAAAATCGTATGCATTATCAGTCTCACCTGCATCGCTTTGTTCAGCGGCACTTTTAATATTAACATTATTTGTATTATTGCTTCGCTTTCTAATAGAAGGTTTGACATTTCTTCTTTTCGGTGATAGCGTATATCCATTTGCCTTGGCTTGAATAGCTTTTTTTTTATTCTTTTGACCGACTAACATGAATACAAGTAAAATGTAATTGATGTCTATGAGAAGTTATAATAAAAAACTTATATACCCACTATTAATAGTTCATATGTACCATTATTATCATCGTCACTTAAAAAATCGTGTGCATTATCAGTCTCCTCTGCATCACTTTGATCAAGGGCACTATCAATATTAACAATATTATTTGTGCTACTGTTATACTTTATAATAGAAGGTTTGATATTTATTTTTTTTGATAGTAGTGTATACCTATTTGCAATGGCTTCGACATTTTCTTGAACACCTAAAGTGAATACAAGTTAAATTAATTGATGCTTATGTGAAGTTATAAAAACTTATATACCCATTGTTAATAATTCAACATACCATTATTATCATTGTCACCCAAATAATTATGTGCATTATCTGTATCACTTTGATTGGTGGCACTTTCAATATTAACATTATTAATGTTATTACTACACTTTCTAGGTTTAACATTCCTTCTTTTCAGCAGTAGTGTATACCCTCTTGTCTTGGCTTTAGTAACTTTTCCTTGACAAATTAAATGTGAATACAAGTTAAAGGTAATTGATACCTACGTGAAGTTAAAAAAACTTATATACCCACTATTAATAGTTCATACGTACTATTATTATCATCGTCACTTAAAGAATTGTGTGCATTATCAGTCTCCTCTGCATCACTTTGATCAAGAGCACTATCAAAATTAACAATATTATTTGTGCTACTGTTATGCTTTATAATAGAAGGTTTGATATTTATTTTTTTTGATGGTAGTGTATACCCATTTGCAGTGACTTCAATATTCTCTTGAATACCTAATATGAATATGTACAAGTTAAATTAATTGATGTCTACATGAATTTATAAAAACTTATATACGCATACTACTTATTAACTAGTTACATATGTACTATTTTTACCATTATTACCTAAAGAATCGTGCACACTATCAGTCTCATCTGCATCGCTTTGGTCAAGAGCGCTTTCAATATTAACATAATTTGTTTTATACCTTCTAATAGGGGGTTTGATATTTTTTTTTTTGGTGGCGGTGTATACCTATTTGCTTTTGCTACAGTTACTTTTTTTTTTTTCTCTTGATCGACTAATATGAATACAAGTCAAAATATAATTGACGCCCATATGAAGTCATAAAAACTTACATACCCATACTATTACAATATGAGGTAAGCCACTCATGAAGAATAAAGTCGGCTTCAGAGACAGAAAATGTTGAATTTGCTTCATTAAACTATTATAGATATAATTTTTAACTTGTTTTATTTTTTTATCATTAGAAATGTTTTAAAAAAATATGGTTTTAGCTTTTTTATAATTTCTTTGGCCTTCCCTTTTGGTTAGCAAGATAAAGACACACCACGCAAGAATCGAGAAGCTGCACGATTTCGCAAGTCATTCTAATAATAAAATAATAGAATAAATAGTAGTAAAATACCATAGCAATAATAACAATTATATATAACTTACTCTGAAATTTAGATATTGTTTCTTATCAAGTTTTAAAAATTCATACCACTGCACATTCTTTTTAGCTTTTTTTTGAGTTTTTTTATGGTCTTCATATTCATTGAACGTAATCAGATTCATTACTAACCCTTTTGGAAACTAAAAAACTTATTCATTATTCGATTATTAAATAAAACTTAGTAGTAAAAAAAAAATTTACTTGTTTATTGATCATGTCACGCACTGTACTACGTGCATCTAAAAGTGGTTCCATAAAAGAAGGATTGATAGCAATTAGTACAGAATATAATCGACGATGTTGTTCATGGTTTAGTGCATTTAGTAGAGATGGATCTGTGTCAAATAGTTCTAGAAAAAACTGACGACGCTGTTCAGAACTAAGTGTATGAATATTATTGTATGGCATTTTTAATATAAGTAATTTTATATTTGCAAAAGCAATTAGAGAGTATAAAAACAAATGTAAATTTTTTTATTTCTTGATCATTTACATATCAATTTTAAATATTATTATGTAACTACTGATATTTTTGTTATCAAAAGTATAACGAATTCAAATAAATATACTTGTAAAATATAAAAGTTTTTTTTTTTGTTGCCTTTTTCTTTTCATTTTTTCAATTTTTTTAAATACAGTTATTTCTTATAATCAGTATAAGATGAGTGAAGAAGCTATTTGTACATGTGTTTGGTGTCTACAAAAGTCAGACGGGCAGGGCAAATTAGTTAGTAGATCAACTTGTGCAAGGCACTTAGTAAAACAAAAAAATACTTGGCCTAATTCAGCAAATATTCCAGCTTAACAATGAAAGCTAGTCACTTCTATTGCTCAAATTTCATCATCAGCTATTCTAGTAATAGCATCATTTACTAGACAAGAAGAATTGAATAATGAACATAATCAAATATTAGGAAGCGAAAAAGAATTTGAAGAGTATAATAAGGGGCATAACGATGAATATAATGAGAACAATGATAATGAATGTAACAATACATATAGTAAGTACGATGAAGAAGATTATGAAGAGAATAATGAGAGGTATGAGGAGGAGTACGATGAGGGTACAATGAGAATGATAATAGAGGATATAACTTGGATGGTGTTGAGGGATATGATGATGATTATGATGGATATAATGTAAATGGCGATGAGGAATATAACGAATATTATGAAGAATATAAAGAGTGTAGTGAAGAAAGTGATGAAGAGTTTAATAAAAATTTAGATTTTGGTAAGCCTATTACTAAAAACATAATTCTTTAACATTGTCATATTATATATTAAAAATTATTTCAGAAAATTTATTTAAGGGCTTGCAACTTTTTCGAATTAAAAACAAATATAATATTTCAGACACAGCATTTAATGAAATTCTTGAAGCTTTAGAAGTTTCTGAAATTACACTTTACAAATTACAACAGCTTCTTGGAAATCTTGTATCTTTTAAACCAACACTTGTAAATTGTTGTGTTAATTTGTGTGTGGCATTTACGAATAATCTTATTAATGTGAATTACTGTCCAGAATATAATGAGCCTCACTATAAGTTTGCAAAACATCGGGTGCACCTAGGAAAAGTGCTGTTTATTGGTCACTTATAAGTTCACTTCGGATGCAATATAAAGACAAAAATCGAGCTGAAACTTTTCATTACTGGCATACTTATACTTCAACAAATGAATATATAACTGGCAATCAAATAGGTGATGTTTTTGATGGCCTTCAATATAAATCTTTAGTTTCTTCAAGACTTTTTTCAGGTTATCGAGATATTGCTTTAATGGCATCTACCGACAGATATCAAATCTTCCACCAAAAGTGTAATGATTGTTGGGTTGTTCTTTTTATAAATGCAAACATACCATCTGATATACGTGTTCAACATAAAAACCTGATGATCTCTGTGCTTATCCCAGGGCCAAGAGCACCAAAAAACTTTAATACTTTTTTAGAGCCTCTGATTGATGAATTAAAACAATTACAAGATATTATTGGTACATGTTTTATATAAAAGAAATAAGACCTTGTTAAAAGAAATTTGTTATATTTCTGTTAATAGCAATTTATATTAAATTGCTATAATATATTTACCAAATTTTTATAATAAATTCAGAAGGTATTCAGTGTATTGATGGTGTAACAGAAGAAACATTTATTCTCTGTGCTCATATTTTAAGTTGGTCAGGTGACATTCCGGCACTTGCTAAAATCATGTGTATGACTGGACATAATTCCTATAAAGCTTGTCGGTTTTGTTCCATTTGTGGAGTATGTTGCAATGAAAACCAGCATGTTTATTTTCTGTTTAAACCTCCAAATAATATGTTAGGATACCGTTATGATCCCCAAAATCTTCCTTTACAAACACATGAAAGTTATTTGCTAGATATCGCCACTATAAAATATTTAAATAGATCATTATGCAAACGTGAGGTTCAAGAGAGAGGCAAGTTATTTATTTTAGTATCTTGTAATATTTTAAATAATATGTAGGTAACATTTTATATCTTTTAGGCGTAAATGACCAAAGCATCTTATTTGAGCTTATGTCAATTAGATTTCCTGATTTGTTTCCTGTTGACATAATGCATAGATTATTCGAGAATATTGCACCAGCAATACTTCAACATTGGTCAGGTTTTTTTTTTAGAAATAGTCAATTTTCAAATTCTGAATATATTATTTCTAATAATGCATGGGCTGAAATTGGGAGAACAATGGAGAAAAACAAAAAAAATATGCCTTTAAGTTTCGGTCGTCCACCTATTAATATTCAATGGCATTCAGCAGCATTCAAAGCCGAATATTGGTTAAATTGGATAACACTATATTCAATTCCATTATTGCAGGTCAATCTTCCGGAACGGTATACTTAAAATAATAAATGTTTTGTATTTAAAAGGTTATTAATTACTATACTGTACATATTTATTAGGCATTTAAATAGTTGGACGAAATTCGTGCATGTAGTAAAACTCTGTCTTAAATATAAGATTAATAAAGCAGAATTAATGAAAATTAACAACCTATTTTGCGAATTTGTTACACACTATGAAAGGTATGCTTATGTAATCAATTAAGCATGTAACTTTATTCGCTTTATTTAATAAAAATTTTATTGAACTTTGCTATTACATAGAGATTACCTTCAGAGTGATTCTAAATGACTTCTGGCTGCACTTATTTCTTATCATTACTTATTACATATTGCTACTTCAATTCGCAATACCGGACCTGCATGGGCGACTTGGCAGTACCCAATGGAAAGATTGTGTGGAATGTTATTGCCACTAGTTCGTTCCCGGCAGCATCCATATATTAACCTTCAGAACCAAATTACAATGTGGAATCAGTTTTCGCTCCTTTAGTTTAAATTTAAAATAAACAAAACTCTTTTTACAAGTTTAGAGAAGTCATCAAATCACTCTGAAAACCGCATTTTTACTATTAAAGCATTGAGGAAAAACTATTTTCATTATCTCTTAGCTATTGCATGAACAAGACTAAAACACAGCACCTTATAGTTTATTATGCAACTGCATTAAATAAGACCATAAATCGGTTGAATGTAAGTTTTTTATTTTTATCCTTTGTAAAGTAAACTTACACTTTTCTAACAGATTTATTTGTTTTAAGATGGTTACAAACACTGTTTGAAAGTATGGAAAACTTCAAACAAGACAAGGCGTAATAATCAACTCAAGACTATCAAATCGTAAAGATGACGTAGCACGTATAAATTACTGTATTGCTGTATGTATATCGATATTATTTAATCTAAAATTTTTTTTTTATATTTGGTTTATACATTATTAATAAGTTTACTAACCTTTTTAGGCTAAGCTTCTAGTTGATCATAACGCGTATTATAAAAATGCACCTATTGTTTTAGAAATGCAGGAGTTTTTTGGCAAAGTGTGTTATTTTTTTTCACACCAATATGATAATAAATGGTCAATGTTAACATATATGCAGTGGGTTCGAAACCCTCAACTTTTAAACACGGGCCATTAAAGTTTCGTGATTTGGGCTCATTCAAAGTAATTAATATTAGTGCGATAGACAGAAATGTTGGATTTCTAAAAATGACTAATAATGAAATATATATTATTGATAAGGAAAATCAAGTCAAGTTTCGTTAATTTTAATTTTTTACTACAAAAATACTAAAAAAATAATACTTATATTTCCAATATATATCCAGATTATTTACAGATTATTTACATGTTTATTTTTATATTTAAAGTTTGTATTTTAATAATCAAATTTAATTTTCAATTGTATATAAGTATTTCAATATTCCATTTTAATTCCATATTTAAATGTAAAAAAAATTTCACTATTGATAACTAATAACAATATTATGGAAAAAACTCGGATGTAATATAACCTTGTTGTTATTTTTTACAAATACTTGGAAATTTCACAGAGCTATAGTCATAATAATGGATATTTAACGAATATATTCTGGAATGCATTTTTTTTATAGGATAATGGTAGCAAAATTATTGAATTTGGCCAGGTAAATCATGAGATATTTGTATTTTACATTTAATGATATAAAATTTTCTTTATAAAAAAGATTTTATAGTCGTAAAATATATAATTCAAATTTTGCGTGATCTACTGGGCCAAATTTAATGATCTTATCACTATTACCCTATAAAAAAAGTTAATCCATGTTTTATATTCTGTGTTTTGTCCATAAATATTGTATATTCACGGTATTTATAACATTAAATCATGGAGATTATTCGGTCTGTCTAGATTTTGTCGATCATGTTGCAGATTTATGGAGTATTCACAAAAAATATAGAGAAATATGGAAATATTTGGAAAAAAATTTTTACAAGATTAGAGTTCAAAGAATATCTTCTATGATGTTGATTAGAAGTCAAAAGCTAGTTTGCTTAGTAAAAGATATAAGGATATTTATTACATTAATTTTTATTATTGATCAGAGTTTTAACCAGTCGGTCAAGGGTCTCTGACCGACCGGTATCGGTTAACGGTTATGACTGGTCATGACCAGTCATAACCATAACCATTGCCATCTCTAGTTCAGACCGGTCCAGACTGGTCTGGTCTTAAGACTTAGAGCAGACAAATTTTTTCGAGTTTAGACTGGTCTTAAGACTAACTGTAGCTATTAGTCTAAGCCGGATCACATAACATCCCTAGAGTCGAATCTGGGGTTAATTTACCTAAAAAAACAACAAAATAGAGTCAGTATTTGAACCTTATAACCGAAACGGAGGTTACTTTGTTAAGTGTAATCTGGCATTGTGTTAGAGTAATGTAATTACTAAGCTTGTATTTTTCCTTCTGGCACGTTCTCAGATCTAACGAATGTGAAGTATAAGGATATGCAATTTTTTTTTGTTTCTTGTTGGGTGGGTTATAATAATATTTTTTTTACTCATATATTTTTACTTGATTCAATTCCTGTAATTTTTTTAAGTAATGTATTTGCCGTTGAATACGGTTTATAAAAACGAATTTTTACTTACTATGTTTGTATATATATATATATATTTATAACCACTCAGTATCACCACATCGTAAGTTTATTTGTTTAGAAATATCATTAAAATTTACTGGAGGTTGTGAAACATTAGTAACAGTTTTTACTTTATCTTTCTGTTCTAGATTCGTGATTATGATTTCATGTTCTTCTTAAAGTTTGATTTAATTTTTCATTTTCAGTTTTAACCTTTATATTCTTAGCTTTAAGTTCGATGTTCTCATCCTTGATTTCAGCAGTTTCCTTTTTAAACTTTGCAATTATGGTAATAAATTTTGAATTAAATTCTCGTAATGAAACAGTTTCAAATAAGTCTTTAGATTCATTTTTTGAGTTTGCATGATTAATATTAATTTATATAACTTTATTATAGTTTGGAAAAAGAATTTTATTGTATACGTCTTTAATTTCAAATAAAAATATCGATCATATATAACATCAATATCAATACGTTAAATAAAATTCCAAAATACACATGCATAAGTAAACTGACTATGTGTACAAAATCAGCTTTATTGATTATGATAAAAAATACATGATAAATCACGAATATAACTCAAAGAGAAGTTATAATTTTACTATTTTCTGTATGCCTACGTGATCTATGTACCTGTGTATGAAATAAAAGACTAATATTGACCACTAAAATATTCTATGAAATATAATAAGTTAGCTACATTTAAAAATTCTGCTATATTTCTCGTTTTAACATACCCACAAAATCAACAAGGTTTCCACAAATTCTGTTACATCTTCAACCAGTTGGAGGGGTACTTTTGTTGATTTAAGATGAAAATATCTGTGTATATCGTTCGAATCCTGATAAGTATATTAATATATAATACACATCCTATAAAATGATTGTTCTTGTATTAGTGAAACTAACTTTGCTAAAAAAAATTAGTTCGTTATATGAAAAATATGTAAAAGAAAAACATACCAGCTACCTGAATTCCAATTATCCCAAATTTATCCTTTTCAACATTTTTTGCGGGTCCAAAAAATTCTGTCGTTAGCTTCTCTACACAATTTAGTGCTATCATTAATTTTTTTACGTTCGGTGCACACTACACGGGAACATTTAGCATATATAAGCTCATAAATAAATTCTCTATATTTTAGTACAAACATTGCATCTGGCCGTCTTCTAAAATGTCTTTCACCTCTTCGATTGGCACTAGCAATGCTTTGTTTTTTCGCGCTAAATAAGAATAGAATTATATATCAGTTTAAACACTACTTTAAATCTACTATACTAATATCTAGAAATATAACTTACATGCTAACATATGATGACTTCCCAAAAGGGAGATCTTTTAAAGTAGTATTGATTAGAGCACAATAAGATATGTTATGTAGGTCTTCTCACTTTGTGATTCTACGAATTCTGAGCTAAATACTGGATTATTCCATGCATCATTCAAGACACTGAGGATTCCTTTTGTAACTTTCTCAAGAGTTTCACATCCCTTTTTCCAAGATTTATCATACTTCAATTTTTTGGTAAGACATCCATCTCCTTCATCTGATGTTCGTTATAATACAACACAAATTCTTCACATGTTTCTCGAACGATTGATGGTAGTGACTTAGGTATCATATTACGAGCCAGTTTCTACAAATAAGTTATATAAATCTGTTTTGATAAATCATTACTTACCATAAAGATCCTTCTTATTTTTTTTGGTAAATCCTTTACTAGCTTAGAATCATCGCTAATAACCTGACTAGCGATAGGATCTTTCCACGATAGATCGGAAACATCTAAATTTTCTATAGAATTAAACAAGTCATCATAGAGTGTCGATGGGTTTTGCTGAAGTTTTGACTTCAATTCTGATAGGTTATTTGTAATCTGCTCAGAACTGAGAGGTTTTTCTTTATTCTTTATACAAAAAAAAGTTACCATATTATAATAGTTTTTTTTATTAATAAATGAAATAGCATACTATTTTTACCGCACCAATATCTCACAAACTGCATACCCCCCTTCAAAAGCATCATCATGCTGGTGCAGAAAAAATATATATTTTAAATTAAGTCATGATTTTTCCAGAAATAAATAAATTAAATATCGTGCACGTTATCAAATCATTGCAAAGTTACTATGTCATGTGGCTAACATGAAATAGACTTTGCCTGGTATAAAGCTATTCAATATAAAGTTCACATATGAGTACAGAATAAACATCCTCTACGCGTCCAAGGATTAATATCCCTACTTGTGGCTATTAGGATGTTTAAACTATTACGCTTACTTCTCAGAGATATACCAGTGCCTGCGCTATAATCATTCGATTGTTAATAGAAACTTAATTGAAAAAAATAACTACCTGAGTAAGGATCTTAAGAAGTTTATTTTGGTTGATATACTTTGTGAATATAAATTTAATGCGTAGTTAATAGCTTTTTGCACTATTTTTTTCGATGCTTTTTTAGAGATCAAGGGTTCATCTTCTATATACAAGGAATATAATACAAAGTACGGAGTGTATGGTTTAAATTCAATTTTTGCGTTCGTCCACAAAATCTTGATTTTGATTGGATGTAGTAATCGAATGATTTTCCACAATGATCTACATTCTTAACCCTATAGGTTAACTTTCTCGTGATTGGTCAATTTTATTCAATTGAATTTATACAGTTGAGTACTTTTACCTCCTAACTTAGTAATTTTTTTAAAAAAATTGCAACCCCCGTTTATAATACTATGGAAGACTCTTCGCGAACGTATCTTGGGAATCTCTGGGCTTCACTCTACTTCACTTAGAGACGAATTTTAAGCTAGGAAAATGTTAATTTATAATAAATATATGTGTTAAAGGTTCTAATTAGTTCACAAAAGCGTAACTAGCTTGCTTGAAAAAAAAGTTTAAAATATTAATAACTTTATAATATTATTAAATTAAAATAGTTATGCCGCTCAAAGCTTTATTTAGATATGAAGAAACGTTAATAAGTAGTTTTATATTTCAGGATCCTAAAATTAATGCCCTGATCTGAGGTTTTTAGTACTATTTTATTCATTCATGGTCTTTATTTAAGATAGTTTTATTATGTATTGTGGGGATACGTATTACGATTTTATGTTTGATGTTTAATAAAAAAAATTTATTATGATTTATACGGCGATAGATGTATATTATGTATAATTTTTCTGTCTAAATTAAAATCGTATTAAATCGTTTAGTCTATTTCTAATACTGAGTTGTCGTACGTATTATGTGAATTCAAGGTTTTTTGTTAGTACATATACAAAATCAATAATACTGTATTATTATTAGCTCATTCTTTAATACAAACTATACAATACAAAAAAGGTTCAAATATTGGCAAACTCTTTTATAGTATCTATAATATAAGGCAGAATACTTTATAGAAAATTTACATTACCAAGTAAAATATAATATTAATAAGTGCATTACAATAATAATATTTTTAAAAACTCAAATAAATAGTTTAATATACTATTTAAATTTATTAAGTTAAGATTAAATTATTATATAGCAACAGACAACTCTTTCTAACGATCTCTTGGTCAACAACAAAATAAACTAAACTACAGAAAAATGTTATAAGAAAGCAACAAAGTAGATACAATGATACTTTTGGTTTATACAAACAAACTTGCTGCCAATGATGTTACTATATATGTGAAACACTAAGGAGCTAGCACATAATAAAGAGCAGGCTATGCTTTTGGGTCAAGCTTTTTAGTGGACTCCCTTGCACTTTTGGCATCTAAACCAGAAGGGTTATTCTGAGAGCAATGTTCCTGTAGGTCTCTGGTCAAGAATATCTAGTAGAAACTGAGAAACTGGGCTATACAACTGTAAAACTTACAAGAAAAACCTCACATACTCTCGTTGGCCCACCACTTTATTTCGAAAAAATTTTTATAAAAAGTGGGTGATTTAGTTTACCTCTTCCAAAAAATTAACATCATGTGCACCAAAACAGTTGGTATTGTTTATTTTATAAATTGGCATAATGAGTTAACAAGCATGTCAAGGCATGTGCCTCAAATATAAAAGCTAATCAAACAATGCTCCAATACTAATCTGGATTGAGTACTGACCTCCCTATCTAATCCAGTTGAAGAAGTGTTTATTCAACAGTGTTTTAAACTTAGATATATTAAATAGATAAATTTAAAGTAAAGATATAATTTATTTAGTATAATATGTAATTTTTTAAGGCCTTTCATGGGCCTATAAATGTGACATTAGGTAATTATTCTTTTTATTTTATTTCGATATTTTTCTTTCCTCTTATTTTTTTGCTTGTATCTTTTATTGTTATCCTCTATACCTTTGTGTTTTTTGTCTATCTGTTTTTCTTTTGTCAGGCTTCTTAATGAAGCATGCAGCTGCTCCAGCTAGTGATTGTTGGGACAACTCCTCAGAGAGTTGAGAATCTAATGTAAAGCATAATGCTGCTAGGGAGGTTATACCTGGGCCTTAGTATTGAGTAAATCTCTTCGCACAATAGGATTATAGTATAGAAAATTGTATTCTCTGTAAATATTGATCTTTTAATACTTTCAATAAAGCATGAGACAAGACTGCTAAATAGAAAAAAAATTATTATATAGCAAAATTAGTAAATTTATATAAATCTGCAAATAGCAAATATCTAAATTATATTCTAATACTTTAAAAACTAAGACTTATACTATAAATAAAAAAGATTTAAAAACTGCTGTTAAACAATATATAATAGAAAATAAATATCAATATATTGCAAAAACAATATAAATAGTAATAAAAATTTGTTAAATTAGTAAAATGTTATATAGATCTGCTATAAAATCTACTAAAATAGTAGTTAATAGCTAATTAATAAAAAACTTAATAAATAGTTTTTAGTAAAACCTTTTATTAGATAGCATAAAGATATTATAAAAATTAAATAAAATTAAAATTTTTAAATTTTTAGTTTATAAAATAAGGATGATTCTAATTGTAGCATCCTGTTATACATCTTATTTGTAACATCTAACTTAAAACAGCTATTAAAAATAATTAAAAACTCATGTAACCTAAACTCTAAATTAAAATCTGATTGGCTTGTTATATATAACAGGTGTTACAAATACATTTTTTTATAAAATAATACTAATAAATCTAAATATAAAGATATAAAATTTTTATAATTATAGGTTTAGGTCACAGATAACTCCTATAAATCTTGAGTTAGCAAGGACTCTGTCTGAGTCTCTAGTCTTAGTATCTTATAGATATAAAGTTCAAATAATGTAATTTCTTTATTTAATTATTTGTAAAGAAGTTTAATTAATTTTAATAAAGATAGAGGCATGGCCTCACCTTTAAAGATTAAAAAAAAAAAATTTTATAATAAGTTTTATTTATTATAATTCAAATACTAATCTTTCACAAGCAACTTTATTAAAAATGAAAGATTTATCAAATTATAATAAATCTATAAATATCAATATAGTTACTGAAACTTGTATTATTTATAAAATAAATTCTCAAAAATGCTATATATAGACAACTGACAATACTGTATATATATTAAATTCTAAAATAAAGCTATTATATTTTTAATAATAAATCATTATTAGATTTATTTGAATATTTTGTAATATATATTTAGCATATATTATAGAAAATTTTATCTTAGATTTTCTATTTAAAAACATCTATTTAATTTACTTTATTTAAGAGTATGGTGTATAAATTTCTAATTTCATATAAAATAGATTGTAGATCAGCTTTGTGTAATGAATTTTATATGATATCATATGATTTACATGTAAATATCATATGATTTGACTAATCAGAATTAGTAATTTCTTTGTATTATTTAGAAAAAACATATAGTGATCTAAAAAAATTTAATTATATATGAAGTTAGTTTTTTTTAAAGCAATACATATTGTGCAACTTCAATATCATAACTAAACTTTTTTTCACACTTTGGCAGTCTTGCCAATATTTCTTTATTAAAATTGTCTTGTCATCAGCTTTACAATATACTTTATGCTTATTAATATTTAGGCCTGACATCTTGAAGTTACTTCTAAGAGCACTTACAAGCAACCTGCCACACTAGGCAAATAAATCTACAAGAGACATATTATGGTAAATCAACAGAAAATTTGATGACTACCTATTCTAGAGAGCTATATTATACCACCGCCCTATAATAGGATATCGCCAATCTGATGATATCTTATTGTATAGAAGTGAAAAAAAGAAAAAAATAATAAAAAAAAAACAAAAATAGCAGATTTAAACTAAACTAGACTAAACTAGATAGAGTAGTTAAAAGGCATCAATAGTTTCAAAGTATTGTTTAAATGGTTTCTTTCGGTCAAGACATATTGCCTAATTGTGTTGTCCTTTGGATATACTTGATTGCTTAATCTAGACATTCATCAATTTTGTGTTGACTAAAAATAAACAACCTATTTTAGAAAATAATCAACCTGATTTGGGAGATAAACAATACTAACTGTTTTAAAAAATTACATGATGATCTTTTGAAGGAAGTAAGCTAAAATGTTCACTTTTTGACAAAATGTTCTCAAAAAAAATAGCAGGCTAATGAAACTTTGTGGATTCTTCTTTGTATATTTTATAGTTATATAGAGACTATTTCTATTTTTTTAATATTCTTAGTGTCGACCTAGTTATTTTGTGTTTCCAGAATATCCTTCTGGTTTGGATGCCGAATATAATAGAAAAGTCTGCTGAGAAGAAAACTTAACCTCTACAAAAACCATCTAAAGTAGTCTGCACCTCAGTTTTACACTCTTGGTACTCGTTGACGACACACCTACTTGTGTCAGACCAAGTATATTATTACTCTTTGATGTCTTCTATAATATTTTTCTATAATTAGTTTTATGAAGTTGTTAACCAGAGGATCATCAGAAAGAGTTTGTAAATTGAATATCATAAATAAACTGTTTAAATTATATATTATATAAATTTTATATAAAAATCTAATATACTACATAGATCATATAAAAAATGATCTATATATACCCTATCCCAGTGTTGTCATAGGACAGTTGTGGACAGTAAGTTTGGACACTTTGGACAATTTTGGATAATTAAATAAATTAAAATTACTCAAAATTT
>CAJVPZ010000505.1:0-18954 GCA_910592135.1 Racocetra fulgida | reverse complement strand
AAAATTTTATTTACTATAATATTGTAATAAATATATATATTTTACTAATACCCGCTAAAAATGCTATAACTTAAAAAAGGGGACGTCTAAAGCGGAGGCAACTCATATTTAATAATTTTTCGATTAACTTTTAGGGTTAAGGTCTTCTATATAAGCAAAATTGCCTTCCTGACATTTTTGATTAACCTACCCAAAGTAGGTTTAGACTGCCGTTTTTTGTATTTTTCGTTTTTTGCTTCGCTGGCGATCAAAATTCTACCATTTGATTGGCCGTCGATCATGTGATATACCTCCGCTTTAGACGACCCTTAAAAAGGTAATAAAAAAGATTCTCTAAAGTGCTTAAAGAGTACTAAAAAGGTAATTTGGCATACAGTATCTTAACAACACAACAAGAGTGGCCACCAATTTTATGGGTTATGTGGGTGGCACTACTAATGTTCAATAAAATTTTTATAGCGATACTGATTCATTTGCAACAACGGCGCTACCCACATGAACCTATCCGTTTACTTGCTTTAGTGATCTTTCTTTGCTTCGTTAGTATTACGCGCACAAGAAATATTTATAGACGCAGCGATGTTACCAAAACTATTTAGAATATCCCAAAATATGTACAGTTTATTTACTATCCGTACGTACAGTGCGTATGAGATATTCTAAATATTCTGGTAAATTGAACGTAACTTATCCAACACTAGTCAGTAAACACTAAATCAATATCACTATGCAATAAATTTAAATTATGCTGAATACATACGTACGTACTAATGCTAGCTATAGAACTACAGAACTACAGTATTCAAAGCTGCTGATCTTTAACTTTTTTAGAGCATGTTGCAATATTGTGACCCAACCCCTTGCAGTAGCTACAATGATTCTGCCCACGTTTTCTCTTACCATCAAGCAATAATTCATTTGTTGAACGTTGACTTTGTTGATTATTACGGTGGCTAGATAGTTTCAGCCGCTCTTTAGTAATAACCTTTCTTGGATTTCTAAGAACGACGTTTGGAGTATTCTCTTTATTTGAATCTTCGTCTTCTGAGTTATCTACTTGTTAACTTCTAATTTCTTTTTCATATACACTAGCTAAATATGTTTTAACTATATCGACAAACTCATGATCTTGGTATAAAAGGCATTTATTCATTGCAGTATGAACTAAGCCCCATATTTCTCCGTAAAACAACTGTTCATTTATAAAGCTTGCATCCTGGGTAAGTTCCTCATTATCATTATTAAGTGGCTGGAGCTATTCAAAATGCTGATTATGATCTATTTCCTGGTCTATATCAGAAACTATACTGTCATCCACAAAACGTTGTCCGTAATAATCAGGTTCGGTTAACACATCACTTTGATACATTTTAGGGATCCACCTCATATTAATGAGCTGCATGTTAAATCATGCTGCCTTTGTGATGTTTAGAAGATGAAAGTAATGTCTACAAACCAGTCCACGCTTCTGTTGTAACAAACAAGTGCAACTATATAATCCGTCAGTAAAACAAAAAACTACATGATTTACATTTTGCCTTGTAACTCTAGAAATTTTCTACACCTCTTTAATTTTAGAACAATCCAATCGCTGAAGCAGGAATTGAGCACATAACAACACACTATCTGGTTCGTCTTCAAAACTATCACTCTCAGACGGCTTATTCATGGGCATGTTTTGAATTTCCTCAATATTAGAATGGAATGAAATGTAAAATATGCTCTCCTTTATTTGACCAACCAAAAATTTTATAACATTTGGACGCAAGTAATGACTGACAAGTGATTCAATTTTTGGAAAGATCATTATAGTATTAACCGAAAAAGGGACATCTCTAGATAAATCTTCATATTGCTTCTGTCTTATGTTATCTTTAGCACTGTCTATTAGAACTTTTCCAAGTTCATGAAGAGATGTGTTGCTACTTTCAATTATGCGTTTCAAACATGCATTTTGACTTTCTATGAATGATGTAGATTCAACACCAAGCGTAAACAATGTAGTCGTAAATCCATGGGCCCACGATTTATGCCTATCATACAAATGGTTCTGAAGGTATGTGCATGCAGTTGGGTAATTGGTTGTTATTTCTTCCCAATAATGGTAAAAAACATCAGGTGTATCAGCATTATGACATTTCCAAAAAGAGGAATAAAAATCGTTAAAAGATCCACCAAGTTTTCCACAAAGTGTTTTTTTAATGTTTTCTTTCAGGTGCCAAATACAAAGAATATGATGGATCATAGGGTATTCAGTCACTATTGCACTTTCCATAGCAAGGTCTCCGTCAGTAACAAATACATTGGGTATTCGTTCTCTTGTTGCTTTTTTTGTCATATGTAAGACCCATTGGTATGATTCTATTGTTTCATCACTAAGTAAAGCCTGAGCCACTACCCTTGATTTCATATTATCATCAATAATTACAAAGAGCAACAGCGGCATATAGTATCGATTTGTTCCAGCAGTATTATCGTAACCAACTACATCACCAAACTCGTGCCACATAACAATTTGCTCTGGACTCATCCAGAAAATTCAGTAAAGGTATTTGTTTCCAGTTCCCATGTTACTTCAACAAACCACCTTGGATCATCACGTTTTTTAGCTTGCAACTCTTCGTATAATCGTGCTGCGTCAGCTTTATTGTGACTTGCTGATGGTTTGTGCTGCTGAATTTCTATATAAAGGTCCTTTGTGTAAACTGGCTGAAGGGGGTATTTTTTTTTTTAGAATCCGTTTAATTATTGTCACACCAAAATGACACTCCTTTACGTAAAACTCAATATCCTTCTTCATCTCATTTGTAAATGATTTTAGCTTTTCAAACTGCAGTGCCTTGGTACACATTTCATAGTTATGTTTGTTTACATACATACGTTGTAACAAAGACGCTTGAATTTGGATTATCTTTTGTAGGTCTTGAGAGGTTTATATGCCATTTACAACCTTTTTTTATCGTTTTTCTGAACTTTTCAAGATTCGTTTGTTGATATCTACCAAAATGACGACAATAAATCGCCCTTTTTCGCATTACATTCTCATCTTCGTTAGTTTATATTATCGTACTTCGCCCCATTACCACTTTGAAACCCATATATTCTGCATAGTTCTGTATGTATTTCTCCGCATGATCAAAATCATCAAATGACTGGCCTTTTTTTAGCGTGATGGCTTCAGCATTTTCAAATGGCATTTCACCGTCTTCAGGCAAGGCACCAGCATCTTCAAATAACATACCGTCTTCAGGCAAGGCACCAGCATCTTCAAATAACGTTTTACCGTCTTCAGGCAAGGCTTCAGCAGCCACGTAGTCATGATACAAATCATACAAATCATACAAATCAATATCACTATCGTTATTCGTGATTTCATCGGGTAGGTTTATTGAAATTCTTTCGTTGTTTTTATCTCCCATGATTATATATAAGTGTGTGTGTTAGCAAACGATCAAAAGAAGAGACATATAGTGCGTGTGTTAGTATTTTAGTAAGCGACCAAGAGAAGGGATTATAAGTGTGTGTGTTAGTATGTTATTAACGACCAAGAGAAAGGATATATAGGTACACGTTTTAGTAAGTTTGTGAACAAAGGTATGTAAGTATGCGTATCAGTGTTAGTAAATGGCAAAAAGAAAAAAAATAGATGGCTCACGCTATTTATGTAAGAATTGAATGTCATGATGTAAACAAAAATCTGGGTTTAAATTCCAAACCATGTGCGAATGTAGAAGAACAAATGTATTGTATTCTGGTTTTGAATTTAAACTCAGCTGTTTGTTTACATCGTAGCAATGGCAACTATAGATATATAGTATATATTGTGTAACGGGTGCAATTATTGCACCGTGCAATAAAATATAAATTCCATATTTTTATTACTATTTTCTATACTTCTATTTTTTTAAAAATTTTTTTATTTTCTTTTGCTTTTTTACAAAAAGATAATAAATATTCGGGCTTACTAAAATACACCATAGGTGTTGAACACCATAGTTGCTATATCTCAAAAACGTACTAGCTAACACATCTCTGGGGCATTAAGTAAAAATGTTCAGAACCCCCCAAAACCTTATGCTAACTAAAATTTGGCCCTTTATATCTAACCCCTATCTTACTCTAAGGTTGCACCCTAATCCTAAATTTTCGCCAAAAACATATTAACACCAACAACTATGGTGCATTTTATAATTACTGATAAATATTAGTGTTATATTATAAAATAGTAATTAAATATATTTTTTAATACTATAATATATTTATACTATTAAACTGGTATTAGCAAATCATTTATAGATACTTATAAATACAGTACTGTATTATCTCTTTCGCATCTAAGATTAGTTACTATCAGCTTTCTAAGATAGGATAATATTTTTAGTTAACACAACGCAAAATGTCTAATAATGAGCGAATTAAATTTTATAGGATTAGTATGATTTGTTGGAAAATTAGCTAAATCTTAATTTAAAATTTTAAGATGCGAAAGAGATAACAATTATATTGTAATGGAATATCAAATAATTGAACTTTACGAAAATATCTACAGAATAATAAAGTAGAATTGCCAGAAAAAATTCGATTAGTGAATCAAATAGCTGAAGGAATATTTTCATAGCATAGATATCACACATAGTGAATTAGTAGAGAATCTAATTTTATTCAATCGTTATAAGCTTTGAAAAATTATTATTTTATAAGCATATTTTCCGTAATTTTTTGCACACTTCAAAATATTCTTATCCATAATGAAATGAAATTTCAGATTTTGGACTTTCAAAACAATCTTAATAGTACAGGAACAATCAGCTGTAAAAAAATTTATGAGGTAATCCCTTTTATTGATCCTCGTATATGATAAAAAGTCTGACGTATGCAGTATTAGTGTGCTGATGTGGGAGATTTTCAGCAATGGAAAGCTTCCATTTAGTCAATGTTGCAATAACAATCCTATTGGTCTCTTAATTACAATTACTAAAGGTTCGCATGAAAAACCAATGGTAAACGATAAATAAAATGTTGAGATTACTAATCAAAGAAACGGTCTTCAATGACAGAAGATTTTTAACAATAAAATTCTTTGGAATTGGATCCAGATTTTTTAAACATGCTGACTCTAAAATGATGGTACAATTTATTCAGTATCGGGATTAGGTATCAGGAGCAGTTCACGTTCAGTACCGGAAACAGGCAAAAATTCGTATATTATCGATCGTTATTCAAACATTATAAATTTTAATTATAAAATAGAGATCAATGAATAAATTTGCACTATACATAAGATGTATTATCGATTTAGTAATATTGTAGTTTTCCTTATATTAAAATCTAATCTGATTCAGTTTTTCCAAATATTAATTAAAACAACACTTTTTCCAAAAGTATCGCCTAGTCCTTTAGACGTAGTTATTATAAATACGGTATAAAAACATAAGCAATTTGTAACTATCTCATCTGACACATTATGTACAATATCGAAATTTATTCGTAATATGCAAAATCAGTGATGAAAAACTAAATCAACAGTGATAAAAGAAGCTAATGAGAAGTGAGTAACTTAAATACATTGAAATTGAATAACAAATAAAACAAAAAGAAATAGCATATAAAGAAATGGATAAAATATAAAGAAAAGGTATTAATAATGGTCACGAAGGAACGTGACGGTGGCAATAACTTCATTGAGATATTGGATAATTTTATTAATGTAACCTAGATTTCGATATATTCCGATCCAGAATTTTGGGTCATTCGGTATATGTGTTTAAAATAAGCAAACATGTTGGTTATTTCAAAGTAAAATAATTTATGCTATCGTTGATATGATAAAAATTAATTTAAATAGCACAAAAATTTAGAATAATGTGAAGTGCTTAAAAAATGCCATGCCATATCAATAATAAAGCGTACAACACGTGACTCACTGCCTTAGTTAGCCCGCTTAAATAGGTGAATCTGTTTAATAGCGTGCAAAATTATATTCTCCACTTGGATGGCTATATTGTGGCATTGAATTATATACAGCTGAGGTATATGTCAAGTGTGAACTATCGTATTGAACTATATTTTACATTAAAATGAAAGATCGAAAATCATTTTAGATACACTTTTTAACAGCGTTTGACTTTAATTCAAGTGATAATAGTTGATATCTTTAAATTTAAGAAAATATAAATTTATGCCTACAATCTGATTCAATAGGTGGTGGATACGAACTACTTGCAAGTTGATAATCTATGTTTTATATCAGGAAATTTTAGAATTAATTCAGTATGCCTGATGTTCAAAATATACTTTGCCTTGAAGCAGCATATGTACTTTGTAGCAGATTTGAATTCACATCATCAGAACTTGCTGCCGTTTTAAACGGAAACGGGATCATATTATGACCATGAAATGCTATGTATCCAAAAATTTTATTAGCAAATAGAAAAAACGATTATTTTGGATGATGCATAAAATAAGAAATATGAATTTTTTTTTAAAACCTGTAAATCTAATTTCTTCTACCACATCTGTTTCTGAATATATATTAAATATATAATCTCAGGTCATTTTTAGTAGAAATCTTACGCAATATTATGTGAATGATTCAATTATATTTGCCATTATCACGTTGATTGTCCCAATGTTGTTGGTAATTTCTTTCTTCCCAGCAACTCCACTGTTGATATTCCTGACTTAATACGGATGTTAGATCCTGAAAGTTTCTCTGAGAGGCAACGATTGCCATTTCTTGATGTTGCGGACCTATATATATCCAAAATACAGTAGTTGAAATTTTCATGAATAAAAAAAAAAGTTGCGTGCTGTTATTCCGGCCATAGAAATTAATTAATTGTTTTTATTACCACTCGATCTCATTGCACGAAATTGTGGCAAATCTAGAGGCGCCAATAATTGATTATTCGGATTATTTCCTACATTTTATAGTGAATACAACATAAAGAAAGTTTGTTTCACAAATTAAATTCTCAAATTTGAATATATGAATATATATAATCAGTTTTTTTTTTTAAACAACAAAAAATTTATATGTAGTTTTAAAAGGCCTGCTTTAAACCTTATATCTTTATGAAACCAAAACAAATCATATATGTTATAATAACTGTCAAGTTTCACTGCATGTAACATGAAAGGTTGCACGATTAATTACCTTCAGATATATTTGTATTTCTTAATTGAAATGGCATAGCAGAAGCACCACCAATTGACGTGGCAAGAGTTCCACGAATTGACGAGTTAAGAGCACCACCAATTGATATGTTAAGAGCGTCACCAACTGATGTAGTAAGGACATCATCAACACATGTATCATGGACGTTATCAGCTAATGTAAAAGGGAAACTAGTTGATGCAGCGGGGAAATTAAACGATGGACCAACTGATGTATCTGGTGCATTATCAACTAACATAGGAGGTGCTGTAATGAGGGCACTATCAGTTGATTCAGCAAAGACATCACCAATTAAAGTAATCGAAGCACCACCAACTAATGTAACGGAGGCATCATTAACAAGTGTAGTGGGAGCATTACCAACTAAAAACGTATAGTAAATATAAATATGTTATCGAATAAAAATAAAATTTTCTTTATTACCTCGTGATGATCCTGTTTCGAAAATAAACAGTATTAGTAGGAATTCAGAACAAAATTTGATTATTATGTAAACTTCATTGTGTTATGAAGAAGTGAAGGTTATGTGCATAAATCATGCACATCTAAACACAAAAGTCAACATTTTTCTAAATTATTTAATTTCAGTTCCTCCTTGTTACGCATCAATATCAACTCTCATGCTTTGTCAAATTAACGATTCAGAAAAACTGATACTTACTCCTTATAGCAAAGAACGTCTCTGCAGAAGATCCATTACATGTATGGGTACATCTTTTATGCTTTCGGCGGCAAATATCGCAGGCTCTTCGAGCACGACTTATTTTCATGCTAGATTAATTTGTCGAAAGAATAAAATGTGAGAAAAAAGTTAACGAAAAATTTGCATTCTTTATTCTTTTATAATATTTATATATGCTGTTTAATGGCGGGTACAATTACCAGTCGGAATTCAATTATTTGTTTACTATCGGAATGACATATGCTAATAATATATATTACATATAATGGTATATTTTACAGGTCTAGATGTGAGCAAAATTTTGAACAATGAAATTTAAATATCAGATCAAAAATTTTACGTACTTGGGAGCTTTTAATGTCAATTTTACTTTATATATACATATATATTTTTTAATTTAATTTGATCTTTTCAATAATATAAAGATTTTAATATAATAAAATATAATAAAATGTTTATTTAATCTACTGGGATTTGTATAACATTAAGTGTAAAATTAAAAGTTAAATTTCAAAGAACATTATTTATAAAGCTTTTTTTATTCATATAAAAATAATAAAATTACAGTATTTAAATAAAAAAAATAATAATAAAATAATAGCTGCGTAGTTTATATATGAGTTATTAAATAAAAAGTAGGAAATTTATACAGTATTAACAAAATTTGCAATTTAGACTTATTCTTATTCTAACGAATAACGCCCATTGTCATTAAAAACAAAAAAACGTAGATAAATAAAGCTGATAAACAACATTCCTAATTCGTAAACTAGATGATCGGGAATTACTCTATTTTTTATACTGTATAGCAATTCTGTATGCCTAACCCTTATCCTAATAGCTACATAAACTAGCCAATCAATTTACCTATTGTACAGTACAAATTTTTATTGTCCGAACGAGTTGTTGAAATCCTTTCAAACTTTATATTAAAATTTAAACATATAAGAATCTTTATTAACATAAAATTTATTAAATATCTCCACATGGCATAATGTAGAAAGTAAATTAGGCAAATAAATGGCATTCATAGCATAATCGTTACCTAGTTTAAGTGATCGCATCTTACGAATGATTAACATTAACGTACTATTTATCATATTTTTCAATCAACAATTACATTACTCGCCAATAGTCATATTTAATGACATTCCCTGTGTATTCTATTATTATTATTGACAATCAGCTGGTTATATATTTGTATTATCCGACGTTGTTTGTTGCATTTATCCGCAATGTACGATGTGACACTAGTGGGCGTTGTCGGAACAGTTGTCCGAAAATAACCGTGCGAATAAAAGACACTGCAAATTGTAATTAAAAAATTGCAAGTTTAACTTGTTTGATTAAATGATTCTGTTTTAATAAAGATTTAATAAAGATAAAATCAATATCTGGCTGAGTTTTAATGCAATTTGCACCTCATGTCGTCACTTTTTTAATTATATTGTATGGAACCAATTTTTACGATTGGTAATTTCGCGCCATTCAGGTTTTTCACCGGATACAGTTTAATATATGCATTTCGTTATCTGAAATTAAATAAATTTAAAATTTTACGTTAAACAAAAATGACGTAATTAGAATTTTATTCAAAAATGATTTGCACCCGATACACTACTTCAAATCTTAGCCTTTGTATCACTTCACCGTTAATGCTATTTAAAAATATTGCTGTTTATTTATCCTACCTGTAAGTGATGTGTATTAGAAAAAAATGTGTTAATCTTCAATTTTTGCAATTTCATGTTTTAGATTAACTCTTACTTCACAATTAACCAAGAGTCAAGATCAAAAGTTAGGATTTATTTATATCGGTTATTTGATGCTAGTAATCTGAGATTAAGACCATAACTTTAAGGCCGTTATGCAATTTTGTTTAATTTGCTGTTAGTAAAATTTGGATGTCGTAAAAAGAAACCCGAACCAGTATACCGTTTTAGAGGTTGCTGATCATGTGACATTGTGTCAAGATGGCGTAGTAACTTGGTCAAAATATATTTTTAATATTGCGCAGTGGCTAACAGTTATGTCACTTAAAGCGACTATTAATTAAATAGCTCAATTTAGAAACTTCAATTTTTAAAAATATGTATAATATTAATAACTACCGAATAAACCGTGCTTATGGTACTGGAACAAAATTTTATTTGAGATGATTAATTAGGTATTTTGCAATTCACCTGACTCTGACAGTTCAAAAACTTAAAATCAAAATTCCTGAATAATCGTTATCTCGAAAAGTCAAGAGCCTAATAATTCAAGATTTTGATGGTTTATTATATAAAGTTCTAAAATGTGTATCCCTATAAAAAATTTTCGAAAAACGTATCCGGCTTTCTCCAGATTATCGTTCCATTATCGTTCCGGATAATGCTCATTTTTCGGAACAAAACATATATCAATTCCTGTCTCATTTCCATAGAATCCTAATAAATTCTGGATAAAAATCAAATACTGATAAGATTCAGTTTCTAATCACAATGAAGTATATACAAAAAGATTAGAAGCCGAATCTTGCCAAGATTTAATTTCTACCTGCAGATTACCGGGATTCTATGGAAATAACCAGGAATTTGTGTGGTTTGTTCCAAAAATGAGCATTTTCCGAAACGATAATGGAACAATAATTTAAAAATTTTTTTATATGATTTCCTGTTATAAACTTTTTATAAAACTTCAATTTATTAAAAAAAAAACAAAACCTAATTATAAACGGGAGAAGCAATGCGTTACTCAATTTCTTTTATTGATAATTGTTTTTCTTTATTAGATTAATCCAATACCTTTTATTTGCAATGGTGTACGTGAGCATGACCGAAGTTTTTATCACGAATTAAGATTACACGGATTTTTAATAAAGATTGCGTCATATGGCACACAAAAAAAACCGTACGTTTACCTTGAAACTTTGTCAGGCTATTCTAGAGTTTCAAAGAAAATGTTTTGTGAAAACCCATCCCACTGATCTCTGGAGTTGCATACCTTTCATAAGAGGCGACTACGAACGTATAAGTGCATATTCAAATGTATTTATTGACCTCTAAATGAACATGCAGTACGTACCAGTTAATGGTTGAACTCTTTATTTTACATAATACGTTTTGTTATTTGTAATAGTTAGAGAAATTGCATAATTTTAAGAGCTAGGTAGATTGTTAAATATAAAGTTTGTAGTTTAAGAATATATAAATTTATCGGTATGTGTTGTAGGTAGATTCGGAATCTTGTGAATTCTGAATCCACTTACAGCTATTATTATCATAATTCCTGAAACACCTGATAAAAATTAGCAGAATGATTTTTGGAAGGTTCGATTGTGATTTCGGCATGATCGGTACAAAAATAGACTTTTACTAAAACCCACCAATGGTATTTTACACTGACTTATATATTTTTTCAATAATATCCTGGCTCAACCCTCTCACATTATTTTTGTCAGGAGGAAATTTGTAACTAGTTAGTACATGAAGTAACATTGGGAAGATTGTAGATCAAGGAACCCATTGATATATTCGTGGTCATCACATCACATGATTATCATTCGGTCTAAGTTAGGGTTAGTATTAAGTTAGGTGATAATGTAGTTTAGGCCAATTTGTTAGTGCAAGTAAACAAACACGTCATTGCATATGTGATGACACGAATATATCACTGGGTTCCTTAATCTGCAAGTGTCCCCGTAACTTTGTTACGCAAAATTCGATTGGAAACTACGGCCATGTCTAGGTCCATACCAATTCGAGGAGTATACCTGTATGTATAAGTCCACCCTTGAAAAGCGATGAAGAACTACTGGAGCAGATAGGGGAAGCGAGTAGTTCTGAGACTGTGTAAGATAAGGTGTGTACACCACATTAGGAGGTATTTCAGTACGACAGCAAAAAAATTCCACCAATCTAGAAGTTTATATGGTATATGGTGAATACACTATACAAAACAAAATAGTATATAAATCCTGATATGCTAACAGTAGGGTTAGATATATCAGATAGGGATATGCATTGTGAATAAAATAGTTCTGAGCTGGAGTCTTATTTGTATAAAATAGTTATCACATAATCTGTAATTCTATTATATCATTTATAAAAACTTATAGTAAAAGATGCCACCCTTAAAAAAAAACTAGTTAGTACATTATTAGCCCAGTAAATTATTAATAAATACACTGCTTTTTTTATTATGTGTACTAATATAACAGAAAAGAATTTTAACAGTTTTTAAATACTGCCAGAATAGTACTCTTTATTAGCAACCCAGTTAGTTATAGCATTTTAAAGTTTATATTGAAGTTTTTTATAATTTAAAAAAAAATTTTAATTACTAAGAAAATCTTGACTTTATAATTTATTAAGTAAAATTTAAACTACTATAGCAAAATTCTTGAGTATTATCATTTTGTTGAGTTGTTTGTAGAACAAATCAAGCAGTCAGTGTTGTCATGGGACAGTTGTGGACAGTAATTTTGGACACTTTGAACAATTTTAAACAATTAAATAAATTAAAATTACTTAAAATTTTATTAAGATAACCTATATTATTTTCTAAATAAAATATGTTTAGCATCTATAAAATATATAATTATATATTTTTAAACAAATTTATTAATTATATATTTTTAAACAAATTTATTAATTATATATTTTTAACAAATTTATTAATTATTAAAGCTTGAACATGCTCTGGACACTTGTGGACACTTGGAAACTTGGACGTTGAACAGTGCCAAAAAAGGCTTTGGACAGTCAAAATGTACATCACGGTAAGCAAATTGATCTGATTTTCATTTTTATCAATATTTTTATTATTAGATTTATCATCAATTTCACTATTTTTATAGTTAATCATCATTATTATCTTCATGGCTTCTTTTGTTTATATTTGCTTCAGAATTCTTATTACATAAAAAGTTAAATATTGTATTATAAAATGCAAATATAAAATAAATATATATATTGCTATATTATATGTCTATACTATATAATATCTTATAATATTCATAGCAGCTTAGACATTTAAACTAGCATTATTTAGTTTTGGAGATATATATTTGTGAAAAAAGTAGTTTATAATTCTTCTTTTACCGCAATAAATAATTGTAACTAGATATTTAAAAAAGATGGTTTGTGGCAAAAAGCTTGTAAATTGAAATGACAAACTCGTTTAAACGTTTTTTTTTATTAATGAAATTATTTTATTTACTTAATAAATTTATCAAATATGACTATTACTTAAATATTCTTCACAATAACAAACGCATTTTCCCCCTTAAAATATTTTCCGCTAAGTAAAATTTATTCACAGACACTTTTGACCCATTGATTAAGGCGTTTGAGAACGCCTAAGCCATAAATTACTCTATTCAACCGTATGAGGCATATTTGAATCCGTTGTAAGAGGCATTACTTCTTTAGTATTGAACAAAATTAATAATTTTTCATTAGATGTTGATTTACTATTGTATTCGTTTATTAGATCATCTATATTTGGTTGGCTTTTGTTAGTGTAAATATTATTTTGTTCATTTTGTTCATTTTGTTCACAGTGTGTCTGGCTTTTCATCATTTTAAATCTTTCATCGGACTTGGTCAATTCCAATAAGATTTGTTCATTATTTTGCCATTTCGTAAAAATTTCTACAATTTTAACTGCGGATGGACGTCTTTCCGGATTTTGGTCCCAACATTGTCGCATTAAACTAACATAACATGTTTCTGTATCTTCAAAAATTGGTGGTCTTAGTTCATCAAGCACTATTTTTATTTGTAATTGTGATCTAAAGACTTTATCATAATGCGTAGATATTGGGATTCCATGTAAGATTTCCCACATAATCATACTAAATGAGTAAATATCTGATGCTGTAGTATATGATTGTTCTGTCAAAGCTTCTGGAGCTATATAAGGTAAAATTCCACAAGACTCTACTTTTGTATCTATGTTAGTCGATATTGAAAGTCCTAAATCTGCAATATATGCGCTATGCAAACTGTCTTGTAAAATGTTGCCGCAATGTAAATCTCGATGAATAATTTCTTGAGAATGAATCGTTTGAAGATCAGAAGCAATACAATGCAATAAATTTATTTTATTTTTCCATTCCATTTGTACTACAAAGAATAGATTTTCACGCAGAGATCCCATTGGTGCAAAATCCAGAACAAGAATATAATTTTTAGAAATATCATCTTTTGATATTCCATGGCACCTTAAAAATGGTGGATTTTCATTTACAATATCACAATATGATTTTAACTTTAAAAATAATATATTGTTTAGTTATAGTTTATTGAATTTCAAGCATGTTAAGCACATAATTAAAATTACCTCTTTTATAAATTCTTCATGATACTTTTCTGAGTCATGAATCAACTTAAGCGCAACAGGTCGTCTAACATCTAGGTTTGGATCATCCCACTCAGCACGATAAACTGTCGCAAATCCACCTTGCCCTATATTTTTTACATATTTAAATTCGTCATAAGGAATCCAAGATAATGGATACTTGATTTCAGCTAATATTGTTTTTAAACTATCATCAATTTCCGAACTGTTAGATATTCGGCTATTTTTTTTTCCTGAAGAAATTTTATTGTTAGATTCAAACCATTTGACAAATAAACAAAATATTTAATCATAATTAGTCACTTGATATTTGTTTCAGTTCCCTAAATAATTTTTTTAACGTTTATAGTTATTAAAAAATAAATATGCGTACATATTATAGTAATAGCGTAATTAGTAGATGATGCCATTCATTAGCCTTCTGTAAGTCTCTTATTGTCCCAATTCCATTTCGATAATATCTTCCAACACGATGCATTCCGGCAGAACTACCCATCTTTGCCGATTTTTGAAGATAAATGAATGCCTTATGTTCATCCTTTTCAACTCCAATTCCATAACGATAACAACTTCCAACATTAAATGTTCCACTAGCGTCCCCCATCTCTGCAGATTTTTGATAATAAATGAATGCCTTATATTCATCCTTTTCAACTCCAATTCCATGATGATAACAACATCCAACATTATATATTCCACCAGCGTTCCCCATCTCTGCAGATTTTTGATAATAAATGAATGCCTTAGATTCATCCTTTTCAACTCCAATGCCATGATGATAACAACATCCAACATTATATATTCCACTAGCGTTTCCCATCTCTGCAGATTTTTGACAATAAATGAATGCCTATGTTCATCTTTTTCAACTCCATTATTATAACAATCTCCAACATTATTATCCATTATGCATATAATTGATGAAAGCAAATTTAACTTTGACTGAATGAAATAATATCGTTATCGTTATATGCTTATATATAATATATATAGAAGGCATTTTATTTTGCATATTTATTTAAAAATTTCTCCCAAAACTGGATCAGGCTGGATTTAAATGCATGTACGTACGTACGTACGGTAACTAGTGTAAGTACGTACAGTATCTGCACGTACATGTGTTTGCATTGCATGTGAAATAAAGTAATTTAGAAGTAATGGAAACTAACTCCGGAATTTTTATAGTATTTTTCTTTTTTTGAGTTACAAGAGATCAGTGAATTCTAGTATGTATGTTAGTGAACATAAAAATGTGTATTGTTAGATGAACGTTTCTGAAGATTTCTTACCAAATATGATAAAAAAAGGACTTTTTTTACAACATAACTATTTTTCGATAACGATAAGGTTTTTTTGCAGTTCTATATTTATCTGTATATATATTCAATTTAATAGAGACTATAATTGAAGGCGTACTCTACACTATGAATATAATTACGTATAATAATCTAGAGAATAATCTTTAGTTGAGCGGAGTGAAAGGATGGAATTTAACACCAATCGATGGCGCAGTCACATTGTTTTTCAATTTTTTTTTCGTGATTTCACTAATCCTTTTATTATTATTATTATTATTTGAATATCACCGTATTGTCATGAAATAATGCTCGTTATTTCGAGACAATTTCCAGAGCTAAGCATTAATTTTAACAAAGATTTTAAAAAAAAATTATCGCTTGTATTCGTCAAAATTAATTCTTAGTTCTTAGCTCTCTGTAAATTATGTGCTTTAAAATAACGCCCGAGGTGTACTTTTCACATTAATATGCTAAATGGAAAGCTTTCTTAATTGAAAGACAAAACCGCTATCATTAGTCCATAATAAATAGATAACCATATTCTAAAGGTAAACTTAATTACTAATAATAATCGCGAACAGATTAAAAATGAATTGTAAAATTGAACAAGGTTTTGTTTTTATTTTTATCGAACTAGAGATGCGGTTAAACTGTGGGGAGTGGTAAATTATATTTGTGCATTTATAAGAATGATAAGGATGATAAGGAGCTATAGATATATTATAGTTCTTTTCAAATTATTGTAATTATCAGATGATTACTTACTGTATAAAATCTTAAGAGCTTTTAAATTCGATATTTTTTCACAGATTTTTATTTAAACAATAACATTTCCACTGATTTCTTGCTAAATTTGCATAACAACTATTTTTACCGTATAATTGTTTATTAAACAACTATCTGAATTTTCAACTTTAGTAAAATTTTTAAAGCTATTTTCAAATATTAAAATTAATAAAATTATCTTGATAATGTTTTAAAGCTACTTTCAAAATTAAAATTAGTAAAATTCAAATAATCTTTAACATTGGAATTGATCATGTCAATATTGAAAAATCTTTGATGCATTGATCAAAAAATATATCCAACATCAGGGTAATAACATGCAAACACTTATAATTATTGTTTTTCTTCATTATTGCTTTTACATTATATTATGTAAGTATAACATTCTAATTGTAATGCATGATCATAAATTATGCAGCAGCAGCATCAGCATTGGATTATGTGATGATAAATATCATAAAACTTATTCTATCATAGTGAATTAGGTAGCTGCTTGACGTTGTCACTCTGAAACCAAGAAACAGTGTCAACTTTGATATCAATCTATAAAACTAAAAATTCAAGTGAATGTTTTGAATAAAACAAATCTGTCAATTTTTATTCATGCGATTTGTGTTGATTATCTCTAATAACTATTACTAGAATTTACTGAAAAATCTATTTATTTTACTCTTAGGCACAGAAGTATAAACATGCTAGTTAACTAGTACTATAAATGAAAAATATAAATTTTATAATTTCTTAATATAAAAGATTATAATGTAAATTTATTAAATGAATAAAAAATTTGAAGGCTTGTGATAATGACGGTCAGACCCAACGCACAGGGCAGGCTACAAGTTTTTTGAAAACTGTGAGAACCAGGTATACGGCGAGCGACTATGTAAAAAATACTAATCAGACAAGTTTGTTACCAACATCTTTAGAATCTTGCAATTTGTCAACATGTTACAACAAATTTCTACAATATCACAATCTACCAATAATCACAACAAAAATCACAATTATATCATTTCTCCAACATCTACAACAAAATATATCAGTAAACTGTAAACCTAATCTTAGATTTTCTTTACACAACTCACACCATGAAGCACATATATATCTACCCAACGAATCAAATATACTTCAAAATCACACTCCACTAACTATTAAAACAATTAAAGAGTTCTTACAAAACTTACTTAAATCATATACTACTACATATTCTGCTTCACTAAACCATCTGTTTAATGTACCAAATATTAAAAACAAATTGTTTCTAGACAATGAAATAGAGCCAACTCATTCACCTACTCAAAATATGATCCACTATTACTATAACAACCAAAATTCACCTACAGGGAACCTACAGAACCCCAACCCCTCTCTATATCTAATCATTGCTACTCATAATATACAAGGATATAATACACCAGAGAAATGACTTCTATGGGAAACCTATTGCCTAACTCACAACTTACATATAGCCAGTCTTACTGAAACAAAAATTTCTAACAATACAAATACAAAATTCCTTAATACAGACCACTATTCCTACTACTGGTCAAACTTACCAGACACCAAAGAAGGCACATGTATCATAATTCAAAAACAATTGAAACCCCATATTCACAACATTCTCAACCACCCAGGAGATGCAATTGCAATAGACCTATTTTTCAAAAATGATCACAAATTCTGAATTATCTCTGTCTATCTTTCCTCAATTAATACAATATATCATAAATTAACACAAAACAAAGTCATAACATGGATACAACAAGCTATAGCACTAAACCTATATCCAATAATCCTTGGTAACTTTAATGCAAATACTGACACAACCATATCATCAGCTACTAAATTCCAACTACTCAACTACCTACGTAGTACCAACATATATGACTTAGCTGACTATACAAATAACTTACAACACACCTGACAAAGTACCCGATATCAAACTAAAATCGATTACATATGGGCTAGTTATACAATAATACTATATTTACATAAATTTGAAATAAATAACTCATCTTCTTCTACAAATAGTGATCACCAAATCCTAATCTCAACCTGGTTATTCCCATTTGCATTTTTTAGAACCAACCAAAAATTCAAATGTAAAAAAAGGGTATTTAACTACAAATCAATGACTAAAGTAAACTGGGAATCTTTCACAAACCAAATTAATTCAAATATGGACACACATCAAGTTCCTACTAACACTACACAACAGAATCCCTTAAAAAGACATGGCATAAGATACAAACCTGTATTATTAATGCAGCATACCAACATATTCCTAACAGGAAAATTATAACAAAAAACTTCTTTCATTCATTCACTCCAAAAGCAACACAATTCTACAAAGATCTTAAAACAATTGGGTATATAATACATTGAGTCCAAAAATATTTCACACATAATATCACATTGCTAAACAATATACTATATTTAATTAACAACCTCAACACCAAACACAACTTCACCATTAATACACCACCATAATTCAATCAAACTTAGCCTCATATGTATGAAAAACTAAAGAATACTAAAAAACACTATATAATGCAAGAAAATTTAAAAATACACAACACCTTAGACAGCACATTAACCTAGCTACAAACAAAAGATGTGACCAATTACTTACTAATCCAACAAAGATGATAAACAGTATACTAAAT
>CAJVPZ010000504.1:0-18963 GCA_910592135.1 Racocetra fulgida | reverse complement strand
CTATTAGCAGGTAGCGTATGAGAACTATCTCTAAATAATAGCTGCTGTTCTTATGGTCCCTCTTCCTGCGTCTCATAAGCTAGTTCAGATATTTTTGTTTTTTTTCCAATAAAAGTTTTTAGAAAATTTTGGTCCAAATGATCGTCAGAAAGAGTTGTTGATTTTTGAAAAACTGCAATATATTAGTTTAATATTATTTAGTTAATTAGTATATAATATTAGGCCAATAGGCTATAAACTTAAATTAATTTTTTTAAAAATCAATACTTATTAACCTGCTATCATTAAAATGATATAAAATCGATAATCTACTGATTATATAAACTAACTATATATTTTTTAAATATTAACCAAATATTTTTTAAATATTGACTAATATTATCAAATTATCTATTTAATATCGTTTAAATATCTGCCAAATATTTTTAAATATCTGCCAAATATTGTTTAACGATTTGCAAAATTTTATTAAATAGCCATTATAATATTGGTCTATAATTAATTAAATCAGTTAATCATCTTTTGAATATCCTATTAATATCTTAAAGATTAACTAATCTTCTTTATAATAAATAGTTATTTTTATCTGACATCAAACCAATATGTAACATATTTTACTAAAATCGTCAGCCTATTAGCTTTTTTTATATCTAATTAATCGGTTTATAGCCAACAGCCTATTGGTCTGCTATTATCATAGGCGATATTAGATGATATTTTTGATTTTGACCTGTAGTAGGTAACTTGTAAGAGAAATTTTAGTGAAGGTGAGAGAATTGTATTAAAGAGTCTAGATATTTGGATAGGTAAGAGTTTTTTGTATTGTATAAGCTTAATAAAATTGTTTGTTTTGTTTAGTATTTTGTCAATTGTTGGTTGGGTGAAACCTATACTGTCAAAATAAATATCAAGGTATCTAATAGTGTTGGTTGGTTTCTGTGGTTTTATAGATTCATTATTAAAAATGATTTCTAGTTGTAGTTCTTGGTTTGATGTTTTTTGAATAAGGTTTAATGTGTAGAAAATCAGATTTGGTTGGATTGACTTGAATATTGTTGAGTTTGTAGAGTTGTTCAATATCTTTAAGTAGTTGTTATAAACTGTCTTTGTTTTTACAGTACTATATCGTAACATCCATGTATGCTAGTGGTAGGATAGTAATTTAAGATGGATATATATTTTGAATTTGTTCGACAGAAGATGATGCTTTAATTTTAAGGAAAGAGTTTTGGTATTTGTTGTTTATATATATTAAAATAGGGTCGTAATAGATTTTTCAAAGAAGTGATGAGTATATTTCTCCTTGTTCGATGTCAGAGTAGAGTATAATTGGATCTGTTAGTCCATATGCTGTTATAACTCTTGCTTTTTAGTCTTAATGTAAGTTTGTAATAAGTTTATTTCTGGTTGAGATATATCTATTCTTTTATATGCATAAGCAAGTCGTTGAATGTTGATTTTGTCAAAGGCTTTAGACATGTCCTGAAAAAGTATCCAGTCTCCTTTTGCTTGTGTTTATAGTATTTGATTGTATTATGTAGAATCTAAATTGGTGTATGTGTAGAGACATTAGGTGTTGCAGTGAAGTTAAGGTTACTTAGGAGGTTGTTTTGGTTAATTATTTAATTGAGTCTTTGTATGAAAATTTTAGTTAGACATTTTTTGAGAGGTTCTATAAGTGAGATTGGACAAACTTGATCTAGGATATAGTCTCAGATTGATTTCTTTGGAATAAAAAAAATATTTGATATTTTCCAGTCTGCAAGTATTAGTTGTAATTGTAAGCATTTAGATAAAAAGGATTTGAGTATTTTTTGACTTTGTTGTGAGGCTAATTTGACGTGTTCATAGTTGGTACCAGAAGAACCTGAAGCTTTTTGATTAGGTAGTTGGTTTATGGTTTTAGACCATTTATCGGCAGAAATTTTTATGAGAAGATTATTGTAATGAATTTTGAGTTCAGGTTGTGGTTTGTATAGGTCATAGAAATCAAAGTTGGGAAGAATGGGTAAGAGTAGTTGTTGTTGGAAGTAGGTTTGAAAATGTTATTGGGTAGCTTCTTTGATATCTTTAGGATTGGTTAGTAAAGAGTCATGAAGAAGAAGTCTATCTAGGTTAGTATTGTTGTTATATTATTCTAAAACTTTCTTAAAAAATAGTTTAGGATTTTCAGTAAAATTTAAGTTTCTTTCTTGAAGTTTGGTTGAAATTTCTTGTTGTATTTGTCTTCTATTTTCCTGATTTATTAGTGTTTTTAAATTTTTGGTTTCAGTTTTTAGAAGATTTCGAAAAGTAAATAGTTGTAGATTCGATAAAAGGTTTGGTGTTAGAATTGTATTGCTTTAGAATTTTTAGTAATATTTGTAGAGAAGGTTAGGAAGGTTAGATAATTTTAAGGATTTTTTGATTTTGATAAGTGTTTTGTATTGAAAGAAGGTAGGTATATATTTAATTTTTTGAGTAAATTGTTTTTTATTATTAGGATTTATTTTTTGTATAGTATATATTTGTTGGTTGCTTTTATAAAAGATTTGTTAATTATTTTCCAGATTTCATCTAGGTCTTGTTAGTTTTGGATTTGTGTAATTTGGCTTCTAATCTTTTTAAGATTTTCGTCAAGGTGATTTTGGTATTTTTCTATTTGTTCAGCAGTTACGAATTATTTTTCTTTTAGGTTGTTTGTGAAGTAATATTGAAGCAGCAGATAGAGTGATTTCTAAGAAAATGATATTATGGCCAGCATCTGTAGGGGTTGTATCTAAGATATCTGTATAATCTAGAGTAGTTATATACAAATTTGTTCAGATTTGGTTAATTCTGCTTTGGTATTCTTTGTAATAACAGGTATATTTGTAAAGATCAGTATGAAAGATTCTAAAGGTGTCATAGAAGTTAGATTTAAGATATTTAATTAGTAGAGATTTTGGAGTTTAGGTCTTTTTAGATAGTAGATGATCAATTTTAGGGTTTGGTGTTGCATTAAAATTTCTTATAATGATGACTTTGTAGTTAGTTTTTTGAATAAAAAGAAGTGTTTTTTTATATATTTCTTTTTTTAGAGTTTGTTTTTTTTTGGTAGGAAAGTATAGTTGTATAAGTCAAATAGGATAATTTGATAATAAAAGATCAATAGTAAGGATATAGCCTTTATATTCCTGTATTTTGCTGATAAATTTAGAAAGGTTTTCATATATTAGGAGACCAACTTTACCTTGTCTAGTATTGTTGGCCTCACTCCATAGATTGGTATAGTTAGAGAGATTTTGAGATAATGGGAGTAATTTTGCTTCTTTGATACCTAGATAAGTTTCAGAAAGACTAAAAATATTTATTTGGTTCTCAATAATAAAGTTGTAAAGTAAGGTTTGTTTGGAGTAAGATAATCCATTTGTATTGAGCGAGCAAATTTTGATTTGTTCAAATATAAAGATAGATTGATCAGAAGGGTTTTGAGCTGTGTCAGATATATTTAGGAGTTGATTTATATGATGGTTTTTAGATAGAGTAATTGGTAATATAGATGGAGAGTCTATCTTATTATCTAGGAAAAGATTATTTTTGATATTTAGTGAATATGTTAAAGAAGCTGTTGGATGATTAGATTTGAGAGGCGTGTTTAGGTAATGTTTGATAGTATTAAGATTGAGTTGAGTATGATTAGAAAGAATAAGTGAGTCATAAGGAAGGTAAATATGTGCTTCTTGTAAATGTTTATGTATAGAAAATATGAGATTGAGATTTTGACTTTTGTTTCAATATAAACTTAAATATAGTATAAAGAAAGCAATAATAGTAGGTATTGTTATAATAGATAGTTTGTGGTAGTTTAAAAATCTGTTATAGCAGATAGACAGATTATAGGGTTCTAATGATGTTGAGGATAGACCTGTCTGATTAGTATTTTTTACTAGGTCACTTGCCATATATCTGGTTTTCACAGTGTCCAGAGAACTTGTAGTCTGTCCTGTATATTGGGTCTGACCGTCATTAATACAAACCTCCAGATATAGAGGTCTCCATACCTTATTCTCCTTACTAACTACAACAGATGTATTTTTTAGTAAGGTGGCGACTACATTTATATTATATGTAAAGATACTTTATATTCTTAATTTAATATTTGTGTTTGTGTTTATATATAGTGTGTTTGTGATTTTTTGGTGAAGCTAACATATAGTCCTACTCTATATGGCTAGGATAACCCTTATACAGTTTTATTGTGGGTTTGTACTGACTATTCTACAATATTTAGAAATATATTTACTATATATATACCAGCTTGCATTCCTTCATATTTCTAATCATAACTCTCTGCAATACGGGTTTTCAGATATAGATACTGTATTCGGGACTTTGCGAGTAACTTTAGTCTTGTAGAATCTTTATACAACAAGTTAAATAACTCTCATATAGATTTATTATGGGTTTGCACCAACTATAGTATGATATTCAGGGGTACATCTATATATACCAGCTTGCATTCCTTTATATTCCTAATCAAGGCTCCCTTCAGACAGGTTTTCAAATATAAATACTATATATGAGGTCACTGATCTGTTTTCTAAATCAAATTAATATAATCACAATTATAGTCAAAGACCAGCACCAATTAAGTTAATATATTCTACTTATGGAAGGATATTTAAGGTATAGTTTTCAAATATCATTGATAGTAGAAATTGAATCCTAGATCTTGATACTTGGGATGTGACAACTAGACCACTTCACTAAGTTGCCACACTCTAGCAAAAATTTTTATATTAAGAAATTTTATTAGTAAAACTCTAATAAAACTTTATATTATATATTTTATTAATAAATATTTTTAATATAAAAACTTTTGCTAGGGTGTAGTGATTTAGTGAAGTTGGTAAGTTGTTGCATTCCAAGTAGCAGGACAAGAGTTTGAATCCTACTGGTGATAAAATTTAAATTTTACAAAATGTATTATAGCAGACTGTATATAATCTAACAGATTAGCATCTGTAACCTTAGTCGTACCAGCTTGTACTAAGAAAATGTAAAATATTAATATGACACATGAATTATATAAAACCCAAGTAAAACAGCTGAATCAATCTAGGAATTGAAGCACATAAAAATCTACTTGGCAAGTTCTGAATAAAAAGATAATATAAATCTTTGATAGCAGTAATATATGTTTTGACTGTCCAAAGGCTTTTTTGGCACTGTCCAACATCCAAGTGTCCAAGTGTCTACAAGTGTCTAGAGTATATCTAAGCTTTAATAATTAATAAATTTGTTTAACAAATATATAATTATATATTTTTTTAAATGCTGAACATATTTTACTTAAAAAATAATATAGGTTATTTTAATAAAATTTTAAGTAATTTTAATTTATTTAATTGTTCAAAATTGTCTAAAGTGTTTAAACTTACTGTCCACAACTGTCTTATGACAATACTGTTTGATGATACTATATAAAAGATTATTTAAGAGATTTGAACACTGATTTTAGTAATTTGGATAAAGACCAAGTGTTTAGAAAAACACTATACTAACCAGGCTGCCAAATGAGTAACTGAAGAAAAAAAACCTAATTGTGGGAACTAGAAGCAGATCACAGTCCCTCCAGACTATCTGAATTGAGAATTTAGATTATTAACAAAACTTAAATACTAGTGATAGTATTATAGTAGGTACTAGGGTTTGGGTAAACTTTACAAAAGCAGAAGTAGATAACAAGAATTGTTTTAGCTTACAAATACTTGTTTTCAAACTTGGTATAAGTTACTAAAAACTAGGTTAGCCAGATTGTAAATATAGAAAGCTTTAATAACAATGTCTTAAGGATAAATTAGTCCTAAGGAAATAGAGAAAGCATCTGGGCTTTTCAACTAACAGAAATATACTGATGATATAAGGGAGTTGCATTATAAAAAGTTTAAATAGATAATCCTCTAGTTGGGTTATAAATATGGCAAATAGTATAATCTCTATAGTGTAATACTAATATACAAACTTCTTAAATAAACAACCAAAAGTTGTATGTATAGCTAGTTGTACTCTCTAATATAATAAAAGGTTCTGCTGTAAGCCTTCTTACCCAATACTTAAATAAAAAATCTTAGCCCCAAAAAGGCTAGTTAAAGAAAAAAATAAAAAAATATAAACTTTTGCTAATCTTTAACTAATTTTAATAAAAATTTTAGAACAATGTATTTTGTTATTGTGAATAACTTTACTTAATATATAAAAATTAATTTACTTTGTTAAAAATTATTTTTATATATTCTATCATTTTTTTGTATAAATTACTATAAATTTTTTATTATAAATTACACTTTACCTTTAAATTTAATATATACAGTATTACAAAATTATAGTATAGTAAAAAAAATTATAGTAAGTTACTAGCTGAAAACCCGTGCGATGCACAGAAGCTTAGATTTACTTAAACTCTATTTGGATTCATTTGAACCCAACTTGGGTTTATTTGAACCCAGCTTGGTTTCACTTTAACCCGGCTTGGGTTTACTTGAACCTGGCTTATTTTATTTGTTACACAATTATAAATAATTTATATAGTGTAATCTAAACGATACCTTGCAGCTAAATGTTACACGGGAATTTTTTATAATATAGTATATTGATTTGCAAGTAATAAAATTATATACCGTATTGTCCGAAATAACGCACCCCGGCGCGTTATTTTGAGTATAGGAACGTTATTTAGAGTACGTGCCGGGACGTTATTTTGAAATAAACTTTTTAAGTAAACAAAAAAGTGCCTTGGAAGTAAGTTTGATACTAAGTAAACCTACTTCCGAAGCACTTTTTTAGGATGCGCGTGATTTAGAGACGCGCAGGGGCGTTATTTGAAATCATACATATTATTTTTATAACGTCCCGGCCTGTTATTTCGCGACAATACGGTAATAAATAGATAATAAATTTTTAAAAAATTTTGTTATTCAATATTATTTCTGGCAAATTTTAATCTGATATAATCAGTTTTGTCAAACTTTTTATATAATTGATTGTATTTTCGTACAGTATCCAATGAATAACCAATAAGATCAATAAGATGGATTTTTAGTCATGCTATATCAGTTAAAATAAAACTTACATATAAGTAATGGGCAGTTTAATTTTAAAGATAAGTGGCTTTTCTACATAATAGATTAGATTCGGATTACTTTTCTCTTAAAAATAACACATATATACAATATGTTGTACAACAAATAAGTGCATTTGATATGCGTAATTCGTATTACGTTTGACAAGATATATAAATATGATGCTTGGGTGATATCAACGAAATAAAGAAATAACCCTCACATGTTGTCTTTACCATGATGATGTGAAATGGATATTAAAGAAAGGAATCGCAAACAAGTATAGAGGCAAAACAAGTATAGAACGAGGAGAAACAATAGACTAATTTGAATAATAATTACATAAATCTATTGATAAATCAATATATTTATATGCGAGAAAATATTACAAAATGCATAACATAAAAGGATACGCGCTAGTTTATTGATTGATTACAAATCAGGTGAACAATATAAGTAAATAGAATTTTTAATTAATCATAGTAATATAAGTCGCTAATTTACTACGACTTGTATACACATACAAGAATAACAAAAGAAGGGGTCGATAGTGTTGGGTAGCATTATCAGGGCAGGGTCACGTGGCACGTGAGCATCGATCGACGAAACAATGACAGTAATTAGAGAATAGTTAAAAGTTTATTAAAGTATAAGGAAGCATAAATGATGTAATTAAATTAGAATAAATATAAATAGAGACAATAAATAAAGAAAAGGAAGGAGGAATCGTTGTAAAGAAAAATAGTATTGGAAAGAAATAAAGTATTACTTACCCGTGAAAGTGTTAGTGCGACGTCTCTTGAGTAAAGTGAGTAAAGCGAGTAAAGTGAGTAAAGAGACATATTACCTTTGAGTTAGATTGCAGAAATAGATATCTGTATAACCCCGTGATATTATATTTTAAGGTCCGTTTCTTTATCTCCATAATCATATGATTATTACAGTAGTTTTAAAAATGATCCAATTTTTTCGTACTGTTCTTAACCTTCTTTCTTAACCTTCTTTCTGGTATCTATGATAAATAATTGTAATGCACCATTGATAACATTCATCAACGTAGAGATTTTAAAAATTAGCCATGTCGGCCTCTTCACAAAAGAATGTTGTACCCATCGATATATCCCATTTTGAAGAAATCCGAGCCAAAGAGGGGTAAATAAAAAGTCCTAAAATAAGTAACTAAAAATCGCGATATTTTCATCATATAGTTTTATGTTTCAATTACCTTTAGGAAGGCCAAGCTTATAGTTTTGATTGTTATCACACTCTTGACGGCTATTTACGGAGGTAAGCTTTGAAATAAGGAAGAGTACTTGTATATGTTGTGCTTCCTCTTAAGAGTTAGGAACAGGATTAGGATAGTTTAGGCTGATCTGTTAATTCTGGTCAAATGATGATCATTATGCAGCTGACACATATATATTGCCTGATGTATATTATTTGTCTTTAGAAATTCTCTCAATGTCATTACCATGAATCTAATCATTGTTTTTGTGTCTTAGCATGGAATATCTACAGGATGATCGAAGCTGTAAGCTCACCAGTTGTTTCTCTAAGATCCGTTATAAGGTCCAGGATACCGGTAAATTAATGATCCAATCAAACTTTACTGTTGACTTTTGTTATTAATTAAAGATTTTTGTTTAAAAAGGTACCAGGAGCTGTAATATGTGGAGTTACCCTTGATAGACCTGTTTTGTGTTACAAAAGCGCTTTTAACGCCGCTGATGATAATCATGAATTGGTACGATTTTATTCTAGTCGGTTAGGATTAATCGTCCCTTTCCTTAAACCTCTTATTATTATTTTTTAAAAAGGGTGCAAGTTGCAATGAATATCTAACGAATAATAGGATAGATGCTACACAATTTATTAATATGCGCGGATTTGATAATTTGACTCGGCAGTATTGTTGTACGTGAACAAGATTTCACCAAATTATTGGTCAGCAAGTCAATATTAATAGTTATTTTTTTTTTTTATAGATATTTTTAATCCTAATAACCCTGTTAACGAGTCGTCTGGCGAAAATCCTCTTGTATTTGATAATTCTACACAAAAGATAGCACTCGCGTTATGGTCGAGCGAGGCTGCAAATAACACGGTAATAATACGTAGCGATTGATTGTGTTTATGTCATCTGACATTGAAACAGAATTTTAAATATTATTATACTATCCAAATTTAGCTAGGTGCCATTACACAGAGCAGATGGTTTTTTTTCGGAATATTCAATGAACTTGAAGATCCAACACATGTTAAATTTCAAATTGTTAAAATGGTATGTAACTATATATATATTTATTATGTTATCGGTTGTCATTATGCATATTGCACAAAGATAAATTTACATTTTATACAGCCTGCGATTTCTTATATATATTTTAAAAGAATCGAAAAATACGATGTTGTAAAAACCGATGCAATAACGGGAGGTGGTACAAGTTCGGGTACACAGACTCAGCCTGGAGCAAATATCATATATGAAACTTCATTCACAAGTTTTGCTCTTGAAGGATTTCAAATAGATTCACATCTCTGGGTACTTTTTAGGATTATTCCATCTAATTATGTAACTAATGCAAGAACAAATTCTCAAGAATATCCTGTAGACATTTGGTACAATCGGGTAGAGTTCTCTCTATTCCAACTGACAGCTAATATGGGAGGTTTTGTAAGCATCCTTAGTGCTGCATATTTTATTTTGTTAGGATCACGAAGGGTCAATCCTTGGGGTGTTATACAGCGTTATGTATGTAAGAACTTTATGAATTTAAATTTTAAAATTTTACCATTTTCTATAATTAATTCTTTTTTTTAAATAGATCCTTAAGTCGGTTCCACCACCTCCAGAATTTGGTTCGTTTGCATCTAAACCTTACGCAGAGAATTCGAATGCTCATCCTCAATACGAATTACTTCAACATACTTCGGGAAAAGAGTCTCCCCTGTTTAATACACAAATGCACCAAGAAATGGGGATGATGCAATCGCCAGAACAACAATTACATAGAGAGTATATGGAGCGTTATATTGAACCATTACCTTCCCCAGACTTGGATGATCCAAAATTACAAAAAATAAGAAATGAATTGAAAGCGGAAGTACAAAGAACAATTGCTAATGAGCTAGCAAAACTAAAATTATTTTTAAGTAAATATTATCTTAAAGATGTAATAAAGATTAATTAATAATTATCTAAATTACTTGTCTAAACATGATTAAAAATTAACAATAATAAATTCATTGCGATTATAATCAATAAGTGCCACTACTGTTACTCTAATTTCATAAAAATTCACTTTTTTCATTTAAAAAATTATTTAATGTTTTTTTTTTTTTTTTTTTTACACTGTGATAACTTCACCAATGCATCCTGAACATCTTCCGATCTCAAAATCGCCACTAAACTGAGAAAATGAATATCGACGGTTTGCGCTATTTGGTGGTGATAGACTAGTACGACGAGTTGAATCATTCCGCTGATTTTGAACAGAATTGTAAACCGAATTAAATCGTCGACCAACGTCACGGGTAGTATTGTTACCCACTAAAGTAGTTCCGTTGTTATACACCATATTTTCTTTTAATGAAGCCAACTCTTTCTGAATTTTAGCAACTTCTTGTTCCAGTTTTGTAGCTTTTAATTTTTCTTTTTCCACTTCTTCAGTTAAATTTAATTTATCATTATTTATCTCTACAATTTTTGCTTGTAATTCAGTCAATTGAGAAATCAAGTTTCGATTATCAGATGATAAACCATCATTTTTGGTTGTAATATCTTTAATCCGTTTTGTCAATTTTGAATTTTCTGATTGAGAAGTTTGCAATTCCGAAGAGAAATTGTCGTGCTCTCGATGCAATTCATCTACTACAGCTATTTTTAATTTTAGTTGTTCATTAACTTCAGTAAATTCGTTTTTCAAAGCTTCGAGCTCGCTTGATTTCTCCTCTAATTGTTGACTAATTCGATTCTTATCATCAGTTAGCGATTGGATTTGATTGGTCATAGATTCGAATTTTGTCATGGTTTCACGTGATTCACGTTCGATGACCAAAAGCTTGCTTTCTTTTTCAGAGAGCTGTTGCTCCGCATTAGTTAACAAATGTCGTAGGTTTGATAACTCTATTTCAAGTGCCTCACATCTATCTTCTTTATCTTGAAGGGTTTTTTGTAAAGCTTCTACTTCATCAGATACAGAACGAATTTTGGCCTTTTCTGTAGTGAGTTGTTCGATTATTGAATCTTTATTATTCAATTGGGACATAAGTTGCTTGTTATCCTTTTCTAGCTGTTCAACACGTGTATTCTAAATTATATTTGAAATTAAAAGGTTAAAAAAACTGGTTTTGAAATATAACGAGTTAAACCTGTTAATATAAATGTAATAAATAGAATACTTGTGATTGTAATGATTCTATTATTTTTTTTTTCTGATCATCTGAATCTTTCAATCGATCTTCACCATTTCGAATCTTTTCTTCCAATTCACTATTCTGACGCCTTAAAGCGTCGACTAACAACTGACCCTCTTCCAACAACTCCTCACTACTTTTAAAACGATCAGCCATTGCAGAATATTTTTCTAATTCTGATGCCAACGCAGTCTTTTCTTCTACAAGTAAAGCGATGGTTTGTTGTTGCATACGACATATGTTAGCAAGTGCTTCGAAAGAAAAAGGTTCATCGCCTGATATACCGGAAGATATAGTATTTTCAACAGGAACAGAATCAATTGTATTTGATAAAAGGTCTGTTTGAGATTGTTGTCCAGGAGGTAACGTGATTGGTTGTAGACCTTCAACTAAAGAACCATGAGATGTTAAACTAGAAGCCAAAAAACGATGAATGAATTACGTTAAATTTACAGAATATATATATAAAATAATAATAATTATTGGTAATAAACAAAAAACTCACGGTAAAGCTTGGCTTGCTGGTACTTCGTTATTATTTGGTACAACTTCGGCATGTGCATTATTTTCATCAACGGTTGTATTTATCCTGTACCAATTATGAACGATATTAGCGAATCGAATAATATATACTAAAGAAAAATTTATTTGATTTTTGTTTTGTCATCAGTATGAATAATATTTTTATCATTGCTCTTATAACAGAGTTCAATCTTAGATGTTCTGTATTTTTTTTTAAATCATCCTTCGACAAATACTACCAATATTGCAAGATCCTTGCATGCTTAAGCAAATAAAGATATTCAAGTACTTACTCTTGGCTAGTTCCGTCAGTTCTAACACTTCCTGAGTCCGAGGTCACGCTGGACCTTCTGGTGCTTGTTGCAGCGGTAGATTCTAAACTTGTTCTACGTGTTGAAGTCGAAGAGCCATCGGTAGAAGCATTTGTGGCTTTTTTCTTCTGATATTTCCTGAGCTAAAAATAAGGTTAAACTAGAATTTGAAACGAATTTTTAATAAAAAGAAAATAAAAATACCTTCTTCTTGGCTGCCAATAGTTTTTCTTCCCGCGCAGCTTCACTTTCCATATAGTCAAGTTTTTAGGAATTCTTCCTTATTTCAAATGGATAAAAAAAGGTTGTAGCTCTTGTCAAAATCAATTAATCACATGAAAAATCCAATAACGATAATGATTTGCGTGCTTTAATTTGATTGATTAAGCGAAGATAGTGACACACGTATAGTTAACCTGTTTATTATAGGCTTGACCCAAATGCATTTATTTAATCTGGATAAGGAAGCAGCAGTTAAATTGGCTTAGCCAGCTAAGCCAGCAAACATCATAAAGTTGGCTGGCTAATGCGGCTAAAGTTCACATGATTGTAAGTCACTAAATTCTGAAAAGTTTCGAAATATTTTTACGTACAAAGCCAACAAAAACCATGTGGCTTAAACCATTATCTGTTATTTTTACGACGAACGTAGTCCTGTGAATATAAGTGGGCATTTAAAATTACTCATATATTGAAGTTTGGATAGTTTTAAAAGAAAATTTCTTGATAATATGTACAGTATAATTGTCGTCTAAATATTTGGAACTTGGGATTTGGGCCTGGACATGCCAGGACAAATGGGATTGTCCAGCTATGCTTATCCCAAATAGTCAAACTGGACAAATAAATTTTGGATAACAAAACCCCAAACCTTAGTCAAATCCCAAACTTACCGGTAAATCCCAAATCCAAATTCCAAATTCCAGATCCAAAATCCTGATTATTAATAAGTTTATACGTAAAAATTTTATATTCACAATCAGCAAACTAAGACTTGAAACAAGTTCATTTCAAGCCAGATAAGTTCATTTCAAGCCAGATAATTTAGCGAGCTAATTAGATAACTGCGCAACGCAGTCGCGCTGAAACCAGAAACGGGGTTAGTGTTACGTAGTACTGTATCTTATTAAAAAAGAATACATCTTAATGTAATAAATTATGCGAATAGTAAGTGAAAGTAGTGTTTGCAACCGAATTCAAAAACCGAGTCATAGGCATTGAGTCGGAGATTCGAGAAACGATAATAATTCTTAAAATATAGCTAATAGGTGTGCAAATATGCATAATATTAATAGAAAAAGGTCGACCTAAAGATTTGAGAAAATGTAACTTAAATTAGCTGGGACGTCACAACTATGTAATGATTAGTATCACACAGTTTTGGGTAATAAGTTATCACATAATTCGGGACATCCCAAATAGCTTAGATTACATCTCTAGTTGGGAAAGCAGTTTGGCCTTACCATAAATTATACCAGAAAACGTAGTAATGATGGCAAGTGTGCAAATCCGGTGTTTTGATTGGCCAGTGATCACAGATATAAAACGTGAATGAATTTGCATCGATTATTCGTTCGTACGTACGTACGTACGTGCCAGGGTCTTCGGTTTTGTAGCATTTAAAATAGCGTCGTATTTTTTTTTCTAGCATAGCTAGCAACCCATGTTTGTGTTAAGATGCGAAATTCGCTACCTTTGCACTAAACATTGGGGTGTGCGGTCAACTAAGTAAATCAAAACTATATGAGTACCATATAAAAATTACATATTGAATTTTTTTTTTATAATTAAAATGATCGGCAAGAACAATTACAATATATACAAATACAGAAATACAGGTTTTTATATAAATTTATTTATGAATTTAATAAATTATTAAAGAAATTCGATGCGACTTCTTCTCCGAATTCTGGTAGTTGAATGTCTTGCAATATAGTAGTTGATCGTTTTGTTCTTTTGCCCATATTTTTTAAGACCCAACTTCAAATCCTTAGGCCAGACCAATTTAATTCGGTGGTTTACATTACCCCCCCTTCTGCCTTCCCCCATTTTCCCCCCTCACTATATATGCGGAAAATTTCGGAAAACTTTTATAATATCGTGGATTATTTCGGAGAAAATTTTTATAATAAACTCCCTCCAGCCCCCCCTCTTTTGTGAGAAGGATGTAATGTAAACCACCGAATTAAATTGGTCTGACTTTATGTTCAATCTTATCTGAAGTTAAACGAAGTTTAGATTCCTTTGACAATAAAGACATATTGGCACGGATCTTTAAATCGAGTTTATTGAAAAGTCCCTCGACTTGTTGCTGGTAAATGACAATAAAGTAAATATGTGTTTGAACAAAATTATAAAGTTTAGAGAATTTATATAATTCTAAATGATTGGTTTTGCAGAAATTTTCAAATTCTTCATAAAACTTAATATCATTCAATAACAATGAATGCAAGCTGAAATCATTAGTATTCCCATTATCAATATCATTTTTTAGTTCATTCGCATATTCTAATTTCAATTCTGAAAGTGATTTAATCCAATCCTTTTTAAGAATCACAAATTGAAAACTGTTTACAAATAATTGTGCATGATCTTTATCTAACTAACAAATTGTCAGAGGCAAATGTAATTATTGCTCTATTTATTTTTCGAAATATTTATATGCTTTACTCATTTCATACTCTAAATTATTAAATATTTGTTCAAATTCATTATTAGATAAAACATCAACAGCTATAGTTCCTAAATTGTATTACATGTTACAAGTGTTAAGATTCACTAAAAAGACAATAGATGACCTTCAAGCACCAATATTAATACTAGCAAAGCAGAAAATGAAGTTAGCAAGAATCACAAACAATAGTACAATTCTTTACAGAAGCATTAAAAGCTGCAATGCATTATAGAATTAGCTGTTAATCAAGCAAGTCTCCAATCTACATTTGTGACTAAACTCAGCAGGATTTGAAGAAATACTAATGTTATTAAGAATAAGTTAAGAGCTGCAGTTTTTAGGAGCAGCTGAAAATATGTGGTTCTATGAACTACCAGACACTTGTACTCATCTTTAGAAGAATAACTTAGCTTGTCTAACAATGCTAAAGACCAAGAAATTAAACATTATATTTAAATTTAAAAACACAGAGCTTATAGGTGATGACAAGAAATTCAGAATAGTAAATATTCTTGAAAAGAAGTTTACATCGCAAGTAGTAACAATGCTTAGAAAGTTTAATATTATATTTCTCAAACAACTATTAATTCATATAGGAGATCAGATGATAACTTGGCAGCAGCTCAAAATACTTAAGCATCTTTCATATAGAGGTAAAAGTGTAAAGTGGTTTTGTTTAATAGAGGAGGCAATGATCGAAAATAGTGAAGATAGGACTATAAAGCCAAAATACAAGATAGAAGAACCTAGCTTCTAGTCTCTTCAAATCTCTGCAGATCCTTTAGAAGTAGATAGAAGAAACAAAAATGGGTGCTGATAAAAGCATCTGAAATGGCAAGAAATAAAAACATCAGTCAAAAGAATTATAAGTAAATCAAAAAGAGATGAATTACAGAATACTGAAAACCAAATTTAAACCCAAGTACAAAAAGCATAATTATAGAAAGATGCGAAGGTTGCGAACTCAACTAAAAAAAAGAAGTGAATTCTTGTAAAGGCCATTTGAGTGAAGAGAAGATCCAAGGTTCTATAACAAAATTTGTCAACAAACAAAAAGGAAAAGCTCTAAAAATTAATCTAGAAATAATATAGTTGATGCAAGTTTCCTCCAAACTAAAGATACCAAGAGGTGAAAGTGCGGTTCAAAAAATTAGAATATATGATTTGAATGCGAAAATCATTAAGAAACAGCAAATTGGTCAAGAAATACAAAGTTTTCTATTAGAGAAGAACAGAAAATTACAAGAATACTCCTTGATACAGTTTAAATTCTATACCAATAGATCTTTAAGAAATAGCAGAAGGTTATCTTAATTCAAAGCAGATAGAATGGAAGCAAGCTGGATACTAGTAGATGAAGAAGAGAAAAAGCAATAGATGAAGGGTATTTTGAAGCAAGAAATTGGCTATCCTTAACAAAACAGAGCTACTCAGAATCTGGTGTATACTGCTTATTATACTTAGTAAAAGAAAGATCAAGATTTGTACAGATAGTGCGATAGCTATAACTAAGATTGAAGAGAAAAGCAAAATATGTCAGCAAAAAAATGGTTTAAGAAAAGAAATTATAATTTGGTAAAATGCATTTTAAATATAATAAAAATGAAGAAATTACAACTAAAATTAGAAAAGATTAAAGGTCATAGCAATAATAGTTGGAATAGTAGAGCAAATAAATTAGCTAAATTAGGATCTAGAATAGAAGATAGTGATAAATTATAAAAAAACTCTTTCAGGAATCGAATGTTATTTTATGCTAGGAAGAGACAATAGTAGAAGACCCTACAAGAGAATTTCTACGATTAATTCTCAACCTCAAGACAGGAATAGAATGGAAATCTTCCTTGGCAGTAAGAAAAATAGAATTTGAAGACAGTATACAAACCTGATATTGGCACATTTTATGTAAAAAGATTAGAAATTAAAGTGGTATATGATGTACAAGTTCAAGAAAAAATAAGCATCTAGGTGTGATAGATAAATGTCTACACAAAAAACTACCAATACTGAAAATATTATCAGTCAGAAAACCAGAATTATATGATAGCTCAACATGCATAATATATAGAAAAGATGAAAAAGAGGACCAAGAACATTTGATAACTTGTAAAAAATATGAAGTAAAATGGAAAGATGCAGAGCAACTAGCTTCAAACCTGGCTTGGACAGCCTTATTAGAAGAAACCCGTAGTCACCTTGATAAAGTTTAACTGAGAAGAACTCTGTGAGGCTCATCAGAAGAAAGAAAGATCGAAACTAGAGTTGGTGTACTTAAAGGTTTGATTAAAGAAGAGGTTGTGAAAAGAATTCTCGAAATGGTAGAAAGCCTAAAAGAATTTAGAAGCTACTTAAAAACAGTGATCAACTCAGCATGAAATTACTTTTATGAAAATATTTGGAAACCAAGATGTGCATACATAAATGATTGAGAGAAGAAAAAAAGAATAGGCTCAAAAAAAAAAAAAAAAAAAAAGCTCTATTTCAGAAAAGCTAAACCTTAGCAATAAAGAGAATAAATTAGTTTCAGTAGAAGGAAATAGCTAAGATCAAACTAAGAAAAAGAATAAGAAAAAAAAAGTAATGAGAGTAAAAAAGAAGAAGTAAAGAAAAAAAGTGAGTACTTGGTTTGAGGCTATCAAAAATTTTATTAAAAATAAAACAAAGCTATTTTGATATAGCTTCACAGACTAGCTTGGTGCAGCCTTCCGGTGTGAGCAAAATAACTTATTCAGTAAGGCAGACTGTTCTTGGGTACTCAATAAAGTAGTCAGGAAATATTAGATCTATAGTTTAGATAGTTAAATATATGTATATATATATTATTGGTGCAGAAATTTGATCGATGACGTAACTTTTTTGTAGCATCCATGGTCGTAACTCAAGACGTGATCGATACGTCAAAAAGCTACAACTAACGTTTGTCGTAATGTCGGATATATGCCGTAAAATTGGCTTATGTCGTAACTTTAGATATGTGCCATAATAATAGACCATACCAATCATTCGTTATATGAAAAAAACTGAACTCAAAATCTATCTGTACGAAAACTTTTCAGATAGTGAACATATTAATAAACCTTTGATACTGTATAATGAATTTTTTAAGATTTTTACTACAGTAGTAGAACGAATCACTTCATTAAAATGAAAGTGCCTTATTAATTGTCATTTATAGAATGTAAAATTTTTTCTCTTTCAATTGAAACGTACCATACATTTTAAAATAAGGGATATTATTAGATGCATTTTTTACGTTCTTTTGAAAATAATTAAAGCATCAATTTATATATTTGTTTATACATATATGCAAATTCTTATTAAATTTTTCAATGTAAAGCTATTTAATGTAATCTGCGTTTATTACAGTAATTATTTAATCTCCAATTCAGCACTTAGAATAGTATCGACAAGATCTTCAGGATTAAAGTCCATGTCAATATTGTCTTCAATACTATCGGTCATATCTGCAATGTCAGTAGAAAATTCAAATTGTGCGATTTCTCTATCTTGAAAAATGGGATCCTGCAAATTTACTACATCTTCTAAAATTATATAATTTAGAGATAATGAGTTTGAGCTTTCTTCATACGTATCATCATTATTTTCACCTATTTCATCCTCATCTGAAATATAATCATCAATTGTTGCAATCTTTACCATCTCACGTAATTCTGATTCAGTCAACTCGGCATCAAAATAAGTAAGTTCACTTCGTATATTCGTCATGTGATAAGACCTAATTTTAGCCATTCCTTCAAGCTTTTCAATTCCAAGACGCGTTCGTTTGTCTCCAATAAACCATTTAAGAGTTGAAAAATTTCTTTCGCAATTAGCTTGAGAAGGTGAAATGCTGAAAAGTCTTTGTGCAAGTTTAGAAAGATGTTTGGGTCGATTTTTTATAGATCCCCACCACAACATAGGTGTATCAAAACCTTGAACATAGGGTAGGTCAAATGGT
>CAJVPZ010000503.1:0-18966 GCA_910592135.1 Racocetra fulgida | reverse complement strand
CTGTACCAATGTGGAGATGAATCTGGTAAATTACAGTAAAAGCAGTTGATATTTGAAAAAATTCTAGAGTATCGTGAATGATGAAAGTAATAAGTTGGCAATTCATTAAGTAGAATTTTGATTTTGAAGAATTTAGTTGGTTAAGCTTGAAGTTTGTAATATTAGAAGTAGGTTTTTAGTTATGATTAAAGTATAACCAGGTAAAATAAGTTTTATATAAATTCTATATATAATAAATATTATTAAAGATAAGTCTTATATAAATTCTGTATATAATAAGTATAGTTAAAAATAAGTCTTGTTTAAATTCCATATAAAATAATTATATTAGCTATATACAACTATATATTCTTATATACCACCTAATTATAATTCATTTAGCTTGTATTGCTTTGCTTCTTTTCTGCTCAATCCAATTTTAATTTTAACTTTAACTCAATCTGATGACACTTTCTCATAGAGAAATAAAAAAAAAATGGGTAAGTGTAGAATGAGAATGGGGTAAATACAAAAATATTGGGTGCTTTTTAATAACACAAATATAGGTTTTTTAATATAGAATTTTTTGTTTATTTTATAAATAAAATTTCAACTATTGCATTTACAAAAAAAATTCAATTTATAAAAAATTTATTACATTTGTAAATATATTAATTTTGTAATTTAACAAATTTTAATTTTTATATTTACATTTAAGAAATAATGTGTTTGTCGCCGGCGGTGACAGTACCGGAATGTGATCAACAAATATGTCATAATCAAAACAAAAACAAAGCATCAAAACTTACTATCATTAGGGTTCGGGTTAGAGTCATAGTTATGGTTCAGGTAGGTTATAGTATATAGTAAAATTTTGCAAGGAATTTTTTTTGTTAGAATGAAAAATGTGGTTTCATAGATGAAATTTCGAGATAACGGCGATTTTTTAAAAAAATCCAAGTTTTTACATTTTTCACGTTACACATGATCCTGTGATCTAATTGGTCGATCACACTCTGGTACTGTCACCGCCGGCGACAAATAGATTCGCTCTACATTTAAAACATTTTTAAAAAAAATTAAATTTTAAAAGCTATAATTTATATTAATAATATAAACTATTATATTAAATTAATTATTATAAAATGCATCTATGGTGGTTTTGCATCTATTATATATTTTTATTATGTTTTTTAAAATTTTAAGTTTTTATAAGTTCTGTATTTAAAATTTTTAACATAAATTTTTTCATGTTAAAGTTAATATTAAGGCTAAAATTAGGTTTGGAATAAATTTTTAAAGGTGTAGAACATTTTACTTAAATGCCACACATTGATTTATTAGCCAGTTTTTGAAATAATACAACATAGGTAATAAAACATTATAAATATATTTTAGTAAAAGTAATATTAAAATAAAAATAATTTATAAATATCTTTTATTATAAAAAATTTTTATTTGTATCTGGTGGGTATGATATTCAGTATAAGAAAAAAATCAAAAATTGTTAATATCTCAAAATTTTACTAAAAACCATATGTAGGTACCATAATTAAAATTGTTCAACATTGAATTTTATATATAACTACACATGTCTATAAATCTAACCCTAACATTAATATATATAAGGCACTATATAAACATTATACTAGGTATCATATGCTTTAATTACAAGTATTAAATTTCTTTATTATATATTTAATATAAATTATTATAATAAAGAAATCTTTAATAATATAAAAAGTATAATCAATATAAATAAACTATTTTAATTAATTCTAATACTAATTTAAATGAACTAAACTTTATACTTACTTTATTAACATTAAATACTTTGATTAGTAATATATTTTTTTTAAATATAGATATTAAAATAAGAAGGATTAAACATTATATTTACTCAGTAATTTATATTTACTTAAAACACAGTGTTAAAATAAATAAAATTAAACTTACAAAATCTAGTAATTTATTTAATAATTAAATAATTAGTTGATATTCTTTTGAAACCAACGCATTAAATAAATAAAATAAATTTACTTAACCTGGTAATTTTTTGAACAATTAAATAATTGCAGTTAGTCAAACATTTCTTAAAACACAATCATTAAGGTAACAGAATCAAACTTCATACCCACCCTGTTAATTTATTGAGTAATTAAATGATTATAGTTAATTACACATTCTCCTAAACATAAATAATAAAGTGAACAGAATCAAACTTTATACTCACTCTAGTAATTTATTGAATGATTAAATGATTACAATTAATCACACATTCACTTGAAACACGAATGTTAAAGTAAACAATCAAAATTCATACACACGCTGCAATTTATTGAAAAATTAAATTATTATGGAAATCACACATCCTCTAGAAGCACAAACGAAAAGTAAACAGAATCAAGCTTCATACTCACAATGAAATTTATTTAATGATTAAATAAGTAATTTGTTTAATGATTAAATGATTACGGTTAATCACACATTTACTTGATGCACAAACGTTAAAGTGAACAGAATCAAACTTCATACTCACTCTAATAATTTCTTGAACGATTAATTGATTACGATTAATACTCTTGAAACTCAAAACGTTAAAGTAACAAGAATCAAGTTTCATACTCACTCTGGTAATTTATTGAACGATTATATGAATACGATTAATCACAAATTCTCTTGAAACACAAAGTGAACAGAATCTACTTCATACTCACGCTGGTAATTTATTGAACAATTAAATGATTATGGTAAATTACACATATTCTTGAAGTACAAACATTAAAGTGAACAGATTAAAAATTCATACTCACTCTGGTAATTGATTGAATGATTAAATGACTACGGTTAATCACACACCTCTTGAAACAAAAACATTATAGTGAACAGAATCAAAATTCATACTCACCCTAGTAATTTATTTCACCGATTAAATGATTATGGTTAATCCCATATCCTCTTAAAACACAAACGTTAAAGTGAACTGAATCGAACTTCATACTCACTCTGGCAATTTATTGAACGATTAAATGACTACGGTTAATCACACATACTTTTGAATCACAAAACGTTATAATGAACAGAAACAAACTTAATACTCACTCTGATAATTTTAATGAACAATTAAATGATTGCGGTTAATCACATAGAAATCGTTAAAGTGAACAGAATCAAACTTCATACTCACCCTGGAAATTTATTGAACGATTAAATGATTACGGTTAATTATATATGCTCTTGAAGTACAAACATTAATGCGAACAGAATCAAACTTCATACTCACTCTAGTAATTTATTGAACAATTAAATGATTACGGTTAATCACACATTCTCTTGAAACACAAACATTAAAGTGAACATAATATCACTTCATACTCACACTGGTAATTTATTGAACGATTAAGTGACTAGGGTTAATCATATTCTCCTGAAATACAAACGTTAAAATGAACAGAATCAAACTTTATACTCACGCTGGTAATTTATTGAATTAAATAATTACGGTTAATTACAAATTCTCTTGAAACACAAGCGTTAAAGTGAACAGAATCAAACTTCATACTCACCCTGGTAATTTATTGAACAATTAAATGATTACAGTTAATCACACATCCTCTTGAAGCACAAACGTTAAAAGGTACAGAATCAAAAATTCATACTCACGCTAGTAATTTATTGAATGATTAAATGATTACGATTAATCACACATACACTTGGAAACAAACGTTAAAGTGAACATAATCAAACTTCATACTCACACTGGTAATTTATTGAACAATTAAACAATTACGGTTAACAACATATCCTCTTGAAACACAAATGTTAAAGCGAACAGAGTCAAACTTATACTCACCCTGGTGATTTATTGAACGATTAAATATTACGATTAATCACATTCGCGTGAAACACAAATGTTAAATAAACAGAATCATACCTCAAACTCACTGGTAATTTATTGAACAATTAAATGATTACGGTTAATCACACATTCTCTTGAAGCACAAATGTCAAAGTGAACTGAATCAAACTTCATACTCACGCTGGTAATTTATTGAATGATTAAATGATTATGGTTAATCACACATTCTCTTGAAACACAAACGTTAAAGTGAACAGAACTAAACTTCATACTCACTCTAGTAATTTATTGAACGATTAAATGATTACGGTTATTATACATTCTCTTGAAACACAAAATGTTAAAATGAACAGAATCAAACTCCATACTCACTCTGGTAATTTTAATGAACGATTAAATGATTGCGGTTAATCACACATAGAAATCGTTAAAGTGAACAGAATCAAACTTCATACTCACCCTGGAAATTTATTTAACGATTAAATGATTACGGTTAATTACATATGCTCTTGAAGCACAAACATTAATGCGAACAGAATCAAACTTCATACTCACTCTGGACGATTAAATGATTACAGTTAATCACTCTCTTGAAACACAAAACGTTAAAATGAACAACTTCATACTCACTCTGGTAATTTTAATGAACGATTAAATGATTGCGGTTAATCACACATAGAAATCGTTAAAGTGAACAGAATCAAACTTCATACTCACCCTGGAAATTTATTTAACGATTAAATGATTACGGTTAATTACATATGCTCTTGAAGCACAAACATTAATGCGAACAGAATCAAACTTCATACTCACTCTGGTAGTTTATTGAACGATTAAATGATTCCGGTTAATCACACATTCTCTTGTAACACATTAAAGTGAACAGAATATCAAACTTCATACTCACACTGGTAATTTATTGAACGATTAAATGACTACGGTTAATCACATTCTCTTGAAATACAAACGTTAAAGTGAACAGAATCAAACTTTATACTCACGCTGGTAATTTATTGAATTAAATAATTACGATTAATCACAAATTCTCTTGAAACTCAAGCGTTAAAGCGAACAGAATCAAACTTCATACTCACCCTGGTAATTTATTGAACAATTATATAAATGATTACAGTTAATCACACATCCTCTTGAAGCACAAACGTTAAAGTGTACAGAATCAAAATTCATACTCACGCTGGTAATTTATTGAACGATTAAATGATTCGATTAATCACACATTCACTTGAAAACAAACGTTAAAGTGAACATAATCAAACTTCATACTCACACTGGTAATTTATTGAACGATTAAACGATTACGGGTAACAACATATCCTCTTGAAACACAAATGTTAAAGCGAACAGAGTCAAACTTCATACTCACCCTGGTAATTTATTGAACGATTAAATATTACGGTTTACGGTTAATCACAGTCTCGTGAAACACAAACGTTAAAATGAACAGAATCGTACCTCAAACTCACTGGTAATTTATTGAACAATTAAATGATTACGGTTAATCACACATTCTCTTGAAACACAAACGTCAAAGTGAACTGAATCAAACTTCATACTCACGCTGGTAATTTATTGAAGATTAAATGATTACGGTTAATCAAACATTCTCTTGAATACACAAACGTTAAAGTGAACAGAATTAAACTTCATACTCACTCTAGTAATTTATTGAACGATTAAATGATTACGGTTATTATACATTCTCTTAAACACAAACGTTAATGTGTACAGCATCAAACTTCATACTCACGCTGGTAATTTATTGCACCGATTAAATGATTACTGTTAATCTTATATTTTCTTGAAACACAAATGTTAAAGTGAACAGAATTAAGCTTTATACTCACGCTGAACGATTAAATGGTCAGAGTTGTTTAATTAATGCATCATTTAGGTTTTGTGACAATCCGAAACTATATAACATTATCACATAAATTAACTCACGTTCTAATAAATTAATTTATATAATTAGAGAAGTTCTATTAATTTGTTAATTTTAATTTTAATAAATTAATCTGATTTCTAATTCAATACCTCTTTTTCTAACTTCATTAGGACGACGAAGCCAAACTAAAAATAACAATTAAAAGCTTCACACTTCATTTATTGGTTCATTTTCAAGAAAATTATTATTTTAATAATAAATTTTTATTACTTGTCGGGGATGAAGCTTGGAATCGGATTATGCTAAAAATTTGGGGTCTCGATTTAAAAATATAAACCCTACTACAATCCACATATACTCTTTTATTATAAACTCCAGCCCTAAATTCTAACCTAACTTTAAAAAAAAGCTAATTAAAATAATTTAAATCCTCAGCATCATCTGATTCCAAGCTTGATCCCGACATTATTTAGTACCTCGCTTTTCAGATGCCCAGGAAGGAGTAATAATTGCCAATTGGACAATTAAAATCAAAATTGCAAAGACTTTAGTGGGTTGCATTTTATTTTTTTATTTTTAATCGAGTAACGTTCGTTTTTTAATAGTCTACCGGGGGTTTTTTTTAAAAAAGAAAACGCTTTATTATTTTGTATGAACTGGTTCCCAGAGGAACGCCGGGATTATTTATACATTTTATTAAGTAACAAGTAAAAAGCATACATAGATATAAATATTGCATTGTCAAAGCCATTATCAGCTCTTCACCACTCTGCCACAAACAATAAGTTTATTTTTTAAACCCATTATTCTGCATAACCAGTAAACTTTCAAAGCCTTTGCTTAGCATAAATAATAATAATAATCTGTATAGTTTACAACCATCTTTGATTGGTCTAATTTATAGTTGCTAGACGAAATTCCTGCGAAAGATGAAACCCATACGAAAGGTAAAATTTCAATACAATAATGTAAAAGCAACTCAAACTATCGAAGTCAATTTATTAACCAAATAAATAATAAAACAAAGCGAATGTTTGAATATTGCATGTACAGCACAGTATATCTTGTATGCTAAATGCTACAGATAATAACCATTAGATATGGGTCTAGCTAAATGAAAACCAGATTTTGTACTGAAAATCTAATAAGCCTTGTTAACAAACGGTTTCACACTAACATTAAATTTATTATTTATAAAATAACACGTAATACTAAAAAATTATTGTCGCGGCAAAGCTTGAAACGGCTGAAGTTTGAAATTAGGGACTCGATTTAAAAATATAAACCCTACCAAATTCCACTTATATATTTTAATTATCAAAACTCATCCTAAATCCTAAGTTAACTATTAAAAAAATGCTAAAAAAATGTACCCCAAAATTTTTTGAAAATTTCATATTAAAGTATTTAAAATTTAAGCTTCACCCGCGACAATTATTGAGCCAGTAAATAATAAGCCTTAAACCCAAAGTTTGTTTATTTTATAACCCTCATATGAGTGCTTCCAAGGGGAAACCAACCTACCTAGGCGTCGCCCAAAAATCAGTTCCATATATACCCCGTGAAACGTATGCGCAAGCCAAGCCCCAATTGAAGAAAAACGCCGTGGATCTCACTAAGAAAAGTCACTTGTCGATTTTGTATGTGTCCGTGGTAATGAAGACGATTGTGTAAATGGGTGGGAAATACTAAAGTAACGAAGATAGTGTGAACGTTTTCTTCGATTCTTGTCTTTTTTTTCTCCGTACAAAAGTTATAAACATCCCTACTAGTTCTAGAAACAAAGTATATAAAATAGAATTCGGTCTTAAATATAACATTATATAATAAAATAATAAATTAGGGTAGCTACGCGACGCAGTCGCGCTTAAACCATGAACGTAGCACATAAGGTTTTTGCCATAAAAATTACATTATGGAACATAGCAAATAATAATAACATACGCACTAGGGCCACCGGTTATAAGAAACAAAAATGCTAACCAAAATCAGCTAGTAAATGCCACAAAAAGCTGTCCTAGTATCAACCATAAAAAAATGTAGCCGATGTCATCATCGATATACAAAATTTTAAATATCGTTCGTTCTTTCTTTTTTTTTTACCAAATTTATAACGGTGCCTATATTATATTGTTTATCAAATTTACTACCTTTTGCAGATTTCAAATAACATTCGTTTTTATTTTTTATTTTTTTTTTTTGCTCTGCTACTATAGTAGAGAAACTTGCTTTTTCTTTATAAGGTCCTTGCACAGCTACTACGGCCTCGGTGCCTAGTTTTACATAAAATCGTTGCAACTACAAAATCTAAAATTTTCCCTACTATAAGGTCTATTTCCCACCAGTTTTCGTTTTTTTCATCAAGTGATAAGTTTCTCCACGACTTCTTAATACAAGTGCATTGATTGATTTAAATTCTAATCGTTGATTCAATTCTGTAAGTGATTCCTTATATCTATTTATTATGCAATAAGTTTCTCTATGACTTCTTAATGCAAATGCATTGCTTGATTTAATCTCTAATGAATACATATATCTGCAAATGATTCTTTATATCTATAATTTCTCATAAATTCTTAGTGTTTTTGTATTATTTGGTCCAATTTCTAATGATTTATTCAAATCTGCGAGTGATTCTTCATTTTAATTCATCATGCAATAAGTATCTCCACGGATTCTTAATGCTTCTGCATTATTTGGTTCAATTTCTAATTCTTTTTTTCAATCCATGAGTGATTCTTTATATCCTTTCATCATACAATAAGTATTTCCACAAAATCTTAATGCAAATGCATCATTTGTTTCAATTTCTAATGATTCATTTAAATTTGCAAGTGGTTTCCTATATCTAATTATCATACAAGTTAGGTATCTCTATATCTATTCATGAATGATAAGTTTCTCTATATGATAAGTGTCACTATAAGTTTTAATGTAAATGCATTAACAAACTAATGTAAATGCATTAATAAATGCATCTATATTCTTGCTTGGATCTGTTATTCCAGTAATTATTCTCCAAGTGTTGCTTGTATGTATATCTTTGAAACAGTCTATTTAAAATCATTGCTTATAAAACTTAAGAGTTTTAATTTCAATACTTGGGTTACAGAGAGTAGCTTTAGTCTTTGAATAAGATCTGGTTTTCACCTTTGTTTTTATTATATTTCCTTATATTGATGATGCACTATAAAAGACTGGCTTGTTAATGCAAGATAGCTGTTTTTTCTTTTGAGTTTTTCTGGATTGCTTTTTGAAACAACACACCAGCATCAAATACTGAATTATATTTATATTGATCTCATGCTTTTTAAATGTTCTTTTCATGAAGCTTGTTTTAATTGCCCCTGCTTCATTTATTTTTGCCATCCATTGTTGCAAGCTCCTATACAAGACTCTTGAAAACAATGCACCCAATTTTTTATTAATTTTTTTCTTTAACCTATTCTCTATATAGGTAAAAAAATCTGCATTTTGATCATTTAAATCTTTTGGATGTTCTATAGAATAGGTGGGCAAACTTTGCAAACTCCGCAACTCCGCTATTAAAAATTAATGATTACTAATCATTAGCAAAGCTTATTTCTTATATTGTCCACCTATTCTATAGAACATCCAATCCTTCTGCAGAAGAGTTCTTTTCTTTTTATATGCTCTTCACTAAAATTTTAGCCTATTAATTTTTCTTTTTCTTTTTGTGGTTTCTTCCGGTTCTTTTCAGATTTGAATTCATTTCAGAAAACCTCTAAGCAGTTACCAGTTTGTTTTACTACCTCTATCTCAAAGACTACACTTAGTTTACAAATCTAATGTTTATAGGTAGTTCCAGTTCACTGTATTGTTGATTTCTAGCTGCAAAATAGCTGCTTTACTACTAATTTAATAGGTGTCTCTTGTGTTTCTTCCATTATACTCAAAAAAGCTATCATTAAAATGGCATGTTCTTGCAATATAGCTGAATACAATGTTAAGCAAAAAATTCAAAAAACAAAGAAATCAATGCAGATCTTCAGGTTACTTAAATAACATTTTGTTATAATCAAGTCTAGTAACTTGCTGTCATATAGACTTGCAATAATATTCTGCCTTGTGACTCTATTTACAAGCAGACCAAAACTACTGATTTTTGTATTTTTCAGGTTTTCATTATTGCTATATTCTATACAAGTAGTTGAAGATACTGCACTACTTCATAAAAGTCTTACCAATATGCTCAATTGTCACAAAAGAGTTCTTAATAAATTAATTTATTTTTATATATTAATATAATTAACAATTACAATGTCACCTAATTAATAATATTAAAAGAATTATGAATTCATTTAAAATAAAATACAAAAAAAATATCAACTAAGTGTGAATGAATATTTAAGCCTATCAAATTTATAAAAATTCGCATACCTGATATTGCTATATTAACAAGGCTTAAAGATACAGTAATTATTGCCTTTTAAAATTATTCAGAAAAAACCTGACAACAATTGTTATCAGGTTGCATACAAGTTTAGAATTCTTAATAGCTAGTACCCAGCAAGTGAGCTTAAGTCATTGGAAATTTCTGATTATCCTAACCTTGATGTGATTCTTTTGAACAATACAATTTTATTACAGCAAACTGAATTTAAACAAAACTCACAATTTTCAAGTCAAATCAATATTTAACAAGAACTTTAAAATAACTGAGACAGTAAATTATTAAAATTAAATAAATTTTATTAACACCAAATAAATTTTTTTAAAAAAAAATTATTGCAATAATCAAAAGCCTAACAATAAATTAAATAATTTTTACACTAAGAAGCAACTGGTTTAAGTAGAACAAGTCAAAAAAAAACAACTGCTATTGTTATAATACTAAAGCCTGCAGTTGTCAAAAAAATACAAACAAAAATGCAAATGTGTATTATGGAATCAATATAAAATTCTTTTCTATTTGTTTTGTCATTTGCTTGAAATTCATGTAATCTAAGCAGTATTTATATAAAAATTAATATGCAAATCTAAGATTTTACATACCGATTTTAAAACAAAATGATATTTTTAAACTTATGAATGATATGTGTTAATTTTGAAGCAACAAAATTGAAAAATGATGCAGAGCGTATTTACAATTTCAATGCTAAGTATTCTTTTTGTATATTTCGGCATATTTAATTAACATCTTACAAATATTTTAATAACATGAAAAAAAAATCTGTTTTCGTTTAAGGGTAAGAATTGATTATATTTTAGCAATTGATGATTGAATCTTTTGGAATCAAGTTTAAAGCGCGATCAAATTTATTGCATTTTCTGATTCTAAGAGAATTTTACAGATTTCAAAATAAATATAAAAATTACAGATTTAATGGTTGAAAATATAGATTAATTGACAATTTAGATTTCTGAAGCTTCCCACTATCATTATCACGAAAATCATGGTTTACATCTTTTTGTCTGTAAATCGCTATAATATGGGCCCGGCCGACCAGGCCATTGGAAGAATCAATTATATCGATTCTATATTCGATTAACGATCGATTTCCACTTGAGTTATAATTTTGGTCAATTACAGATTTTATCGGAAATTTTAGAAATTTGAATGTCGGACGAAACTAATATCGAATTCGGATGGGATGAAATGTTTAGGTTTCTTCCAAAGCATTAATGGTAGGAAAAATTGCTACAAATCATAATTAAAAAATAAAACAATTACTAAAATATAGTTTTGTAAAAAAGATTTGTTAAGACAATAACAAGGTAATATGGATGCGTGTTATGAGTTAAAGCAAAAATTTACAAATTATATCTATAATGATTTGAATATATACGCAAATTTGAATATTTTTTGTTAAATGTACACATTTGATTTTAATGTTTAACCTAAAATTTATTCATGTTATTTAGAGCTTGGATCATTAGCCGTTGGATGCTGAATTTAGTAGTAAATCGAATATTCATTTAATTTATATGAAAACGGATAACGGATCCAAGCTCTAACATAATTTTTTTTAAAAAGTTATACCTATGTTATTTTCTGATATAGGAGTAACACATGTCAATTAATAGACGGAAATATTTGGTTAAAATACAAAGATAAATGTTTTCACTATTATGGTGCGAATACTAAAGGATGAAGATGTTGATGAATCTCATGAATTGGAAAATTTTTATAACAAAAAAAGGGTTCATTAATAACTCTGTCTCCAGCCATTACTAGTTCTTCTTTTAAGTAATCTTTGTTACAGCAAAGTTCATGACAAGGAATAAACAGATAAAAAATGTCATCTGTAGATTGTTCTTTAATGGCTAATTTATTTCCAGAAAGATTTAAAGTCAATAGAGAGGCATTTGTGTTAAGAGAATCTAATAATGCTTTTCCTCCTTCAAAATTAAGATTATTATAGCTAAGATCTAAAACAGTTAGGGTACTATTCTTGCAAAGAGCTTCTGCTATCGCCTTTCCTCCCTCAGCATCAATTCCATTATCATTAAGAATGAAATGAGTTATAGTGTTATTTTTGTAAAAAGCTTCTGCAATTGCCTTTCCACCCTCAGGACCAAGTAGATTAAAACCGAGGTTCAAATGGATCAAATTAATGTTTTTGCAAAGGGCTTCCGTGAAATATTTTGCACCTTTAGGACCAAGTTTATTATTATTAAGATTTAAAAAAGTTAAGGTATTATTTACGTAAAGAACTTCAGCTAATGTTTTGGCACCCTCATGGTCGAGTTGGTTGTCACTAAGATCCAGGAAAGTCAAAGTATTATTTATGTAAAGAGCCTTTACTAATTCTTTTACACCTTTAGAGCCAATTTGATTTCCGGAAAGATTCAAAGATGTTAAGACGCAATTTTCATAAAGAAACTTTGCTAATGCCTTTCCACCTTCAAAACCAAGTTGATTGCGAGTAAGATTCAAAGATGTTAAAGAGCAGTTACTGCAAAGAATTTTGGCCATCATTTTTCCACCTTCAGAACCAAGTTTAGTTCCAGTAAGATTCAAAGAAGTCAGAATGGAGTTTCTACAAAGAGTTTCTACCAATTTTTTTACATCTTCATAAGTAAATTTGTTATTTATAATGTCCAAAGAGGATAAATTTGTATTTATACAGAGAACTTCCACCAATAATTTTCTCATTTCTTCCAAATCAAAATTATTGTATTCGAGTTTTAAAGAAGTTAGATTGGTGTTTATATTAAGGATTTCTATCGTCTTGTTATCAATATTTCCATAAATTTTTAAATGTTTAAGCATATTACATTTTTGCAGAAACATATTGAACATTGAAAATTTAGCAGTACGAACTAATTCATGAGAAATAATTGGATATGAATAATATCGAACTAAATATGGATAACGTTGAGTAGCTTCGTATGAATTAAATGGATAATATAAAGGATAATTGATGAGAGAACCTAGCCATTTTTCGATACTAATTAATAAATTATAGCCATCAATAGAAGTAGTGTAAGCAGAATATTTAAATAATGGAATTGAAAATTTTGGAAGCTTTATGTTTAGTGGGATAAATCGTTTTTGATCTTCAATGTTTAGCGAAAAAAAATACATCATTATAATCCTTTCATCAATGAAATAATCCAGCGGTTTGCTCCACAAGATTGATACAGCAATTCTACACCATTTCCGATTTACAAGAAGGCATGAAAATAAGTTTTTATGATTTTTCTTAAGGTCACTGAAGTAATTAAATATTTCATAAAGGCATTCATTCGGAAGCTTCTCAATCATTTTAAAAGGGTAGAGTTTATAAGATACGACGTACGTACGTACAGTACGTAGAAAATCTCATTAATGATGAATGTTACCGTTACGTACAACATTCCTCAATAAATATAATTATAGTTTAGTATAATTATGACATTACACAACATCCAAATGTGCTTTTAATTGGGACGTATCGGTATCTCGCTCATGTGAGCATGAAATTTTGTTACGTAACCCCTGAAGAATTTATTCTACATCATTTGACCAATCAGATCAACAAAATTTTATCAATCCTAATTTTTTTGAATTATTTCAATAAAATGTTATACATGTCGGCGGATTTTTATACTACCCCAAAATTAAGGGGCATTGGCCAACTAGTTGGGGTGGAATTAAAATAATAAACTCATTATATAACGATGTAAAATTACGTATGCACGTACGTACGAAATTAAATGTTTTTATTATGACGCCGGCACTTTTCCTTTTTCCCGGTAATCAGTTAAAGGGTAGGTAATCTGTTAGACGCAGCTTTTACGTATTAACGTTTTTTTTTTTATTTTGAGGATGCTTGTAGGATGTAATGATCATTTGACCATTCGTATAATTAAGATTCAGGGGTTATTACCGTTAAATTAGCTATCGTTCATTATTTTAGGGACACTAAAAGGCCCAATTAACTAAATCCGCCGATATGATTAATATGTGTCACGGATTATCGTGAAATCGGATTTGGGGTTTCAATTTGAAAATATAAGCCCTACCAAAATCAACTTATAACAATGCCCCAAAAAATTTTCAAAATTGTACATAAAATAGATCCAAATTTCACGATAATCATATAAATTACTCATGCTTGGAAACCACTTAGCCTGAATGAGATTTAGTTTACTCTGAAAGCATCTAATTTTGCTAAATAAATATATATTTTTGATACTTTTAACATTTTTAAACCCAACAAATGACAATTTCAATAAAATAAATACCAAAAGATTTGTTCTTTAAATTTATACAACCTTACTGAAAATTTAAAATTAAGAAAAACTTAAGAACTAAAATGCCACTTTATTGATCGATTTGATGCCCCTAAATTTAAGCCTTTAATTTTCGCTTTATGATAAAGTGTTTTCGACAACGTTCTCAAGAAGCTCTAGTACTTTAAATAAAAATCCATATAGATAATTTCTGCTTTTTCTTTATGCAAACTTTTTTAATTTCAGAGTATTCTCAAGCATCAACCCAGATGCAATTTCATAGTGATCGAATTAGTGCACAAGGATTATGACGTAATTTTAGCTATTATCATAATATTTTAAATAAAAGTCAATGACAATATTGTTGAAATACGTTAAAGTATTATTATTCTTGTGATTTGCTAATAATTGCAGTGATGCTCAATTACTACGATAGATCAAAGTAAAGACCTCAATCAATGCTTGAGTAAATTCTAAATGGGTTATAAAATAAATTTATAATGGCACTACGTTAGTGTGTTGATAACGAATATCATAATAAAAACATGAAAACGGTTGAACAGTAACTCACTTTAATGTAAAAAAATGGTGGTTCCGGATAAAAAGTTTATTGACTGAAATAATAAACTCGCAGATCATTTTTTCACTATTGAAGTTTTTCTTGTACGCGGTTAAAAATACTTTCGTCAACCGTTTTATTTTGTTTTAATATCGTGCTTAAATTCAATATTAGCCTTTTAGTTTTCAACTCTTACAAAGATAAGACTACATGAAGATATAATTAGATATGATTTTGTAAATTTATATGAACATTATATTATATCGCAGAAATAATCTATTACTATCAGTTGGTTCATAATCATGTAACTTATAGAAACCTCAATAAATAGTAAAAGTTATAATTTGCTTAGTTAATTTCAGATGAGCCATTGAAGGTGAAAGGGGAACACATTAATGTTAAACAAAATTGAAGTTCAAATTTAAGAAATAAAATAAAACTGAATAAAAAGAATGCGACTGATATTTCCACATCCCTTTTTTGTTATTTTCACACCCCTTTTATTAAAAACTTTAATCAAAGGTATCTCAAATTCGATGAATTTTTTTTTATTAGAATTCTAAAAGATATAGAATTCAAATTTAAAATAAATTCATCGAATTTGGTCAGATAATTATCAATATATCTTCAAAGTTAGAGAACATTTTGCCGTGTTTATTTTGATAGGCGTTTAGATTTTTTAAAAATTTTGATCGAAGGTATCTCATCGACCACCTGATCAAATTCAATGAATTCATTTTTTTATTTGAATTCTATAGACATGATGTAGACATGTAGAATTCCAATAAAAAAAATTTTATCGAATTTGATCAGGTGGTTGTCGAGATACCTTTGATCAAAGTTTTTAAAAAAAATCTAAATGACTATCAAAATAATAGCCGCAGTAAAATTTTCTCTACTTTGAATGTATCTCGATAACCACCTGACCAAATTCGATGATTTTTTTTATTTGAATTCTACGAATCTGTAGAATTCAAATAAAAAAAAAATTTTTCATCGAATTTGGTCATGTGGTTATCGAGATACCTTTGATTAAAGTTTTTTTTTTAAAAAAAATGCTAATTGATTTGAATTTTCACAAGTTAAATTTAGCATTCACTTTAACGATAACGCAAGCTATGATCACGTATTCGATTTTGGATCGCCAATAAATGGTAAAGTAATTTTTATTGAATATCCAAAGAATCTTACCAATCATTAACGCTAAGAAATCCAATCATTAACGCTAAGAAATTGACTTTTACAAACAATTTATTAAAGAATTTTTAGTTCATAAAAGCATTAACCAATAATAGAACGATTAATTAAGAGTATTTAATGTCGGTTAAATTATGTATTTAAAAATATCTATCGATTCATGTTTTGAAAATTGCCACAAAACATAATTAAAAAAAATAAATTATTAAGTTAGGCTATACAATTTTAATGTCTTGGTTTCATAACATGAGACATTTAAATAGACCCAGCAGGTCGGCTTTTTTTTATTGTACATGTAAAAATTTTTATAAAATTTTATAAATATATAAACTTCAATTAATTTTGATATCCTTATAATTTAATAAAAAAATTTAGTCAAGCTCAAGATAATAATTCACAATAATAGAGATGCGTTGTATGCGTTAACTAAAAATTGTTAAATTACAAGTATATCTATAGCATTTTGAATACGTATTTAAATTAATATAATTTGTTAAATATACATATGTGAATTAGTATTTAACTTAAAATTTCATTTCGTATAATTTACTTTTATTTAGAAAATGTTGCAAAACAACTAATGTCATTTTCTAATTTAAGAATTGCACACGTCAAATATTATACGGATGTATAAAGATGTAGGTTTTCAAAATAATAATGCGGATAATACGTAGGACAAGAACTTTCATTAATAACTCTATTCCCAGCCAATACTAATTCCTCTTTTAAACAATTATTGTTACAGCAAAGTTCGTAACAAGGACGAGAGATAAACTGATGGAAAATGTCATTTGTAAATTGGTTTCCATTTTTAGCGGCTAATTGATTCCCAGTAAGATTTAAAACTAAAAGAGAGGTATTTTTGTTAAGAGAATCTAATAATGCCTTTCCTCCTTCAAAATTAAGACCATTATAACTAATATCTAAAAAAGTCAGGGTACTATTCTTGCAAAGAGCTTCTGCTATCGCCTTTCCTCCTTCAACGCAAATTCCATTAGCATTAAGATTGAAGTGAGTTAAAGTGTTATTCTTGCAAAGGGTTTTTGCAAATGCTTTTCCTCCCTCAGGTCCAAGTTGATTACTATTAAGGTTTAAATTGGTCAAATTACCATTTTTGCAAAGAACTTCCGCGAAAAATTTTGCTCCTTGAGGGCCAAGTCTATTACAACTAAGACCCAAAGAAGTTAACGTATTATTTACGCAAAGTGCCTCAGTCAATGCTTTTGCTCCTTCTTGGTCAAGATCGTTATCATTAAGATCCAAAAGAATCAAGGTATTATTCCTGTAAAGGGCCTTTGCTACTTCTTTTACACCTTCAGAACCAAGACAATTCCTAGAAAGATTCAAAGATTTTAAAGTACTGTTATTATAAAGAAACTTGGCAAATGCCTTTCCACCTTCAAAACCAAGTTGATTGCAAGCAAGATTCAAAGATGTCAAATTGCAATTACTGCAAAGAACATTTGCTATCATTTTTCCACCTTCAGAACCAAGTTGATTTTCACTAAGATTTAATGAAGTCAGAATGTGGTTTCTACAAAGTGTTTCTACTAAGTTTTTTGCATCTTCATAAATAAGTATGTTATTAGTAATGTGCAAAGAGGTTAAATTTGTATTTGTACTAAGAATTTCCAGCAATAATTTTTTTGTTTCTTCCGAACAAAAGCTATTGCATTCAAATTTTAAAGAATTTAGATTGGTGCTTATACTAAGGATTGCTATCATCTCTCTATCAATAAATCCATGAATTTTTAAAATTTTAAGTTGATTACATTTTCGCAGAAACATTTTGATAAATGAAAATTTAAAAGTATCAATTAATTCATGAGAAAAAAATTGATAATTTGAATAATAATATGAGGGATAATATAAGAGAGGACCAAGCCAATTTTCGATACTAAGCCATAAATTATAACCATCAATAGAAGTAGTATAATCAGTATATTTAAATAATGGTTTTGAAAATTTTGGAAGTTTTATATTAAGTGGGATAAGTCGTTTTTGATCCTCAATGTTCAACGATAAAAAATATATTACTATGATTCTTTCATCAATGAAATAATCCAGCGGTTGGCTCCACAATATCGGTACTGCAATTCTACACCATTTCCGATTTACAAGAAGGCATGAAGATAAGCTTTTACTATATTTCTTAAGGTCACTGAAGTAATTAAATATTTCATAAAGGCATTCATTCGGAAGCTGCTCAATCATTTTAAAGGGAAAAGTTTATGAAGTTCCTAAACCCACAACCACGCATTCAAGTGGTGCTGCGATCTGCATAAATTTTGGTCAGAAATATGTCATTTTGCAAAACAGCAAAAAATTTCTCATGGTCATAACGATTCGTGATTCGATAATTATGTACGTACGTATGTCATACGTAATTGCATAACGTGACATAACAATTACTCAATTTATCAAATCATCTGAATAACATAAATTAGTGGTACATTTCTGTCCAACATTTATGTCATACTGTTGAGCCCCTCAAACAATATGCACGATTGGCAGGTTTTGTATCGGCTTTGATTGGCTTTCTATATATATCCGTGTACAAACAAAAATCTTTAAAAATTTATGTATTGTAATAAAATTAAATTTTCATGAAAATAAATTTCTAATAGTGGCATAAAAAAATAACATTAACTTGTAAGACATAATTAAACTAAGTTGAATCCTTCGTAAGAGAGCAGAATTAATTCGCTTACAAATTTTATCAGAATGGAGTTTCTACAAAGAGTTTCTACCAATTTTTTTACATCTTCATAAGTAAATTTGTTATTT
>CAJVPZ010000502.1:0-18969 GCA_910592135.1 Racocetra fulgida | reverse complement strand
CAGAATTTATTGAAACAGACACAATGCAGATCTAACAATTTCATATGTATAATTTTCATCAATTTAAAAATGACTCGGATCAGTTCCTAATGCTGATAAGACTTGCATACAATAATAAAACTGATTAATCGCATATTAAATGAATACGTATTTGCAATGCCATAATAAAAATAGTTTTTTTCTTCGTAGTACTTATGGATTTACAAGTTACAATTTTCTATCACCAATGAGAAATAAGTAGAGTTTGAACCTTTACTGCCGATGAAATACTACATGCCAAGTTCGTAATAATAAAGACTCTTAGTTCATAATATTTAAAACACTTTTAACATAAAATATTCATATAAAATATTCAAAAAAGTCCAACTATAATAGAATTGGAATTTCTTTTAAGAAAATTGCTACAAATTATAATTAATTCACTATCGAAAAATTTGCTATATTCGATATGACATGGATGCGTTCTATTTGTTAAAGCAATTATATTTAAAATATTTTGCACATGTATATAAAATTTTGATTATACTCACACATGTGAGGCGTATGCTTAATCAAATCGTTATAATTACTTTTTTAAAATTATATTAACTACAAAAATGGTTTCTAATTTAAAAATGAAATATGTCAATTAATAATTGTCACAGATGATCGTGAAATCGGATGATGGTGAAATTTGGATCTATTTTATGTACGATTTTTAAAATTTTTGGGACCTTTTTTGTCAGCTTTTTTTATTACAGTTAAGTTAGGATTTAGGGTTATAGTTATTAGTAAAAGAGTATAGGTGGATTTTAGTAGGGTTTATATTTTCAAATCGAGACCCCTAAATTTAACCATAATCCGATTTCACAACCATCCGCGACAATAATGAAAATGATGCGAAACATGCGTAGATTTGAATATACATAAGTTTAAATGCATCGTAATAATTCTTTATTAGTCGTAAATTTATACAAATATCTGTTGAAAACACCATACCATTATATGTATAACGGTCTTTGCAACATTCATTTGTAGTGTTTATTCTACACCAATTAGCCCGTCATATGATATTAGTTCAGATAACAGGGCTGATTGTAATCCTACTACATTCCATTGAGCCATTTATCACTATATGATTTTGAAATTATTAAAACTGATTTAATTAAATTTATAAGAACTATAAATAATAGTAAATTGTTTATACCTGCAAGACATCGATAAAGTTGTTTCAGAATCAACCCTTCCTAAAAATAAAGTTAATTCATATGATTACTAATAGAAATTTACTATCGGATTAATAACTGTAGTACACCGACTAAAAAATTCTTTTTCAATATCTCCTATGCGAAATACAGAAATACCCTGTGGGATCTCAATTTAATTAAATGCGAATTTTTTAATATCTGTGCTTCTTGTTATAATTTTGAGTATGTACATACTCAAAAATTTTCTTTCTTACGACACAAATAGCAGCAGTCTTTTAGTCAATACTCTACAATAATCTAATATCTATTGCAATCTAATATTGTAAAGATTCAAACCTGGTTTTGTTCTCAAGACTCCAAAAGATTCATAATCAATTTTGCCTCGCCGGAACCCAACTTTCATTTAAAAACTTTAACTTTGCTATTAAAATCATCAGAGATCTGATCTCCTCTCATAGTGTCATGATTTTGAGAATCAATGCTTTTATATATGACTAAATTGGTATTAATAAAAGCGTTATTATCAAATCATAATCATTTCAGCATAAGCAATATCTTATAAACCAAAATCTTATTAAAAACGTAAAAATATTAGACAAAAAAATAAAAATTATAGCGCACGAAGTAAAAAAAAAATAAATAAAATAAAAATAAAAAAAGAAATTGCAAGAATGAAAGGGACAATTGAATGAAGAAGAGTGATGAGAATATTATTAGAAGCCAAAAGCATGAAAAAATAGAAAGCATGAAACACTTACTCTAGGAAACAGGAGGAACCGTTGATGTTACACAACTGATTTTACACACGGTGTGAAACACATAAAAAAATTATTTTGCAATACTTGATCAGTCCGCTAGTACATGTTATGATTATAATCCAACAACATTTTTATATAGTAAAAATGGTGTTGGATTATAATCATAACATGTACCGATACTATTGTAGCGGACTGATCAAGTATTGTTAAATAATTTTTTTATGTGTTTCACACCGTGTGTAAAATCAGTTGTGTAACATTGACGGTTCCTCCTGTTACTCTAGGATAGGAGATTAATAAAAAATATTTTTTTTTTTAAATAAATATGAGTGCCGCCAAGGGAAAACCTGCAATCGGGCTTTCAATATTCAGTTTGTTTTCTGTGTGCCGTCTAGGGAAAATCTATCATCGGGCTTTAATTATATTTTGTCAAAATATAATTGAAAGCAGATGATAGACTATTCCTAGATGACACACAGAAAACAAACTGAACATTGAAAGCCCGATTGCAGGTTTTCCCTTGGCGGCACTCATATAATGTCCCAGTTCTATTGAGGCAAAACTAATTTAACCTTAATACTCTTAGACGTAGCATTATGTTTTAATGTTAACCTCTTATGAAATCTATAAGCTTACGTTTCATTGTTTTGTGTCACTGACCTTTTTACTAGCAATACCATCTTCAGGATTATAAATAAAATAAATTAGCAAAATAAACCTTTTGAAAATAATACTTATTTTATGCTTATTGGTTAAATTGAACCATTTAAATACACCTCTTATCTAACTCCATCGATCACCAAATTACTCAAATTACTGTAGAGCTGAAAGTGTCTTTTCTAAATTTTTATGTCGAAACCTTGCGAATTTGTATTCATGGCCACGAATTCTTTAATATAACGGTAATTTCTTTGGTGCCTTGCTTAAACAATTATAGTAATAAAGTCACAATGCTTAACATTGTTTTACCGAATTTATTTCGTAGTAGTATTTTTTTTTCTTATAACAAGAATTTGGAAAGTACGCGTACTGTATAAGTGATTTCTGATTTGCATCAGCCAATCAAACAAAGAGTCATCCGAATTAACTGGGTTAATATGATCCGGTTTGTGACCCGGTATTAATGTTATAAACGGGTGAGTAACCCGGAAATCAAATGTTGTATCGGGTACAACCTCTGTTATTAAAGCCTCTATGCCTATCTAAAATTAAATATCTAACGATAAACAAAGCAGTCTTATATAAAGCATTCCTAATCACCTTTAATCTACTACAGAATTCTGCGTCATTCAATGGAAAATAATATATTTTATGTCAGGTTTAAGACCATTTTGAGACAATGAACGCTAGTACTCTTCTAAAGCCGTGAACGATGTTTGCAGTAATTTTTATTGACAAAATGTCAAGTTATAAAAAAGTACTTTAAACCATCATACGTATAATAATATAGTAATAAAGTACTGTAATACAGTATTATCGTTATTGCGATCAATCCATTTTATCTATAAGGGAATGTGGAGGATCATAAGAAACCAAGCCATAACAAAAAAAGCAAAGATCAGGACATAAGAATTATGTCAGAAAATCATTCGATTACTACATCCAATCGGAATCAAGATTTGATGAACGAACGAATTGAACCATATTCCGTGTCACTACGATCCAGGTATAGACTACGACGTTGTGCTACTACGTTACTGGTATAACAGACAACGATATTTGAAAAAAAAAACAAAATTGCATTTGGTTATTGTAGATTTATTATTGTGGGAATCTTATATATGGCACATTATAGCGCATTTTTAACTACCCCAAATTTATGACATAACATACAGTATAACGCATAAGTTTAGTATGAGTAGTGTGAGTTAAATTATTTGACTACTGTACAATAAACCATCGACATTCTGTCAACGTGTATATGTTTAACGTTAAGAGATATACCATCAACAGATCAATTTTTATAGCGATAGGGGATGAGTTTTAAGGTGGGGAGATAGATTTAACGCGATAACTATATTAGTTTATTTTAGCATATGCGTCATGTGGTTGCATGTGATCATTATTAATGATGATAATCAAATAGTCGCACTGGGTTCTTAATTTATACCTAATTCCAAAACGTCGCAGTAATGACTTTACGGTAATTACGTAGCTATAATTCAAACCTGGTTTCGGAACCAGGTTCAACCTAGGTTCAATTAAAAACTTGGGTCGAAGGTTTTAGACCTAAACCAACTTTACCATCCCTAATGTATAATACAGTCAACCCTTGTTAATATCAACTTTGTTAATATCAATTTTTCGTTAATATCAACTTCTTATTAAGAAAAACTAGGTTCAGGCCATATAAAAATTATCCCATTGTAATAACCCTCGTATATATCTTCACAATTGTCTAATCAAAATTGGTCGATATTAACTATATTTTATTTTTTTGATCCTAAAATAATTGCATAATAATATTAGACAAATTTACAAATACAACTTCTAACATATAGAAGTAGAGCAGGTCTATATTCAAATGTATTCATAATTTTAGACAAATATTTAACAAACAATACAATATTTTTTGACAATTTCTTCACAACCAAGATATATTAAAGAAAAATGATAAATGGACAAGAATGCTATAAGCATTAATAAAATATTGACAGTTCTGTCCTAATACTATGTTTTATATAATTGCTAATCATGTGATAATGAAAGATAGATAGCTATATAACAGTTGTTTCACATCACATGACTACAAGCAAAGGGTACATTTGGGTATATTTAATAATTAAACATCAATTTATTGATTTTTATATAAAGAGTATCTTATAAAAGTTTGTTGCAAATATATAAATTCTGCAGAATTTGACTCATAAGATGATTAATTTTAAGGGTGTTATCGCAGGCTTAGAAATTAATATCCAATTTTGTCTATTGAAAAGGTTTTTACTCCAAACCTACTATAGAAGTTCTAGAAATATTAGCATCAGGAAATTTTTAAATAAGGTATATATCGATAACCATCGGCAGGGGTGATTGGCATCGATTATAATCGATTGCAATCATTTAGATTTAAATGATTACAATCGATTATAATCGATATAAATTGATGCCAATCACCCCTGCCGATAGTAATCGATATATACCTTATTCAAAAATTTCCTGATGAGAAATAAGATATATATAAAAATTATATACCAGGTGGGTAAAAAGTTTTTAAACAGTATGTCTTTAGGGCATCCATAAATAATGTTATATACTCTACATAGAACTTCTTGACCCCAGGATCCTGTTTTTTAATCTCTAAGAAAATCATTTTGATATTTATAATTAGTAATTATTGCAAATTGTATATTCTTAATGAAGATAGTAAAAATAGGATTGTTTAGAGACTTTTCTCATCTAGTATAAAAATAAATAGAATTAAATATCAGTGAAGATAGAAATAAGTTCTGTTTAGATCCTGCTTAGAAACTTTTCACTCACCTGTTTATATATAATTTGCACATCAAATATATATATACGTATGTACATATATATGTAACAATAGTGATAACAATAATATTTACCATTTTAATAAATTTGTACATAGTCTAATGAATAAAAGTTCTTTTTGTTTTGTTATTTTCTTTTATTTTATTTTATCAGATTAAATGTAGTATAGCTTACTCTTTTAAAAAACATATTAAAATTAATCATTTTATATAGTTATTTTATTATATTTATATTATAATTAATATTAAAAAACTAATTTAAAATTTTCTATTATCATATAAAGTAATTTATTTAAAAGTTTTTAAAGATTTTATAAAAGGTAAGCTATACTACATTTAACCCATTTTATCTTTTATTATTAGTATAGTTTTTATTCTCATAATTATAATTATTATTATGTATATACAGTCAACTCTCTCTAAGTGCAATGCGACGGGACCATATATAAAAATTTTGCCAAACGTGCACTTAGAGAGATATTGCATTTAGAAAGCTAAAAATCTATAGGTGTAATATTAGTTGGGACCAAGAGAAGGCGTGCATTTATATAGGACGTGCACTTAGAGGGTGTTGACTGTAGTTCTTTTCCAGTCCATTTTCATAGCAGTAATCAACTTCTTTTTTTGTATCGTGTAAATATTTTAGCAAGTATATTAAAATGGTAGTTGATGGGGGCTCAGTGGCTTATTCTATGCAAGCGCGTATATGCTCAAAAAATCGCGCATACATGCTTACAGAAATTTGTAGATTCCTGCTCCATGAGCGTATATGCTCAAAAAAGAGCGTATACGTTCAAAAAAGAGCATATACGTTCAAAAAAGAGCGTAAACGCTCTAATAAAACATACCGTATATAAGTGTCTGAAATTCAATAAAGAGTGATAGTTCATGCTCACTTTCAATTCCTAATAAACAATAAAGTGTATATAAATATCTGAATTTGTCCCTTGTGTCTTGTCTTTTGAATTCGACTTGTAACTTTAATAAACTCTTCCGAAACTCAATTTGACGGACTGAATTGACTTATAACTTTGATTTTGCTTATGAAGACTCGGATTATAGAACGTTTGTGGAATCAGATATTGCCATTCACATTAGTGACTTGTGGGAATTGTGGTAGAGAACGACACTTACGACTGTTATTCGACTCTGGCAATCCATCACAATCCTTAAGATCACCACTTTATTATCACCCTTAACAGCATCACCATCATTGCAACACCTATTATCATCACTCATTGATATCAAAGTATTACTATAGTGCATATCGCCCTACTAGTTCCTTAACAATTATAAAAGACCCACTTTGCTTCTCCAAGTTTATATTTATTTCCCTGTACACCGTTGGAGTTAAATTGGCCTTTACCTATAATATTTTCTTAAGCTCTCCCACAATAGTAATTAGATAACTTACCGGCATTATACTGCTTTGCCGGCATTGAAAGTATATATAAAATCATGCGCATGATTCTACAATTTCATGTGCATCATGCGCCATTGCACATCACTAGGTATATGGTAGGTATGACCAAGACCAATTTTGGACGAATCGACGTACGTACAGGAGTCTAGACACTTTTGCAGTAACGTGATGTGGCGCATGAGAAATGGCCAATCGGGATGCGTAAATTTTGATCGTCCCGGATCAGCCCGAAGTCAAAACAAAACACGTGCGCAAGAAGAAAAAAAGAGGAAAAAGCGAAAATACTCAAAAACTAGTGTTTAAATCGGCCTTTGGTTACTAACAAGAAATGTCGGGAGCGTAATTTTAAATATGGGGATGATCTTTCAAGGCCTATAACCACGAACCCTAACCAGAAACATAACATAAAGCCAAAAAAGCTTATCCGAATGTGCCACGATACGTTACTACAAAAGCGTCTAGACTCCTGGCGGAGTCTACAAGTCTACGTACGTACGTACGTACATCACTTAATTTGCCGTATAACACTTCGTGAAATTTTCAATATCACTCCGTTCCTGGTATTATCAACAACTGGTAACTTCATTATATTATTACACTTGCTACTGTGAAATTTTTATTTTCATTATAGAAATCATTGAGACAGCTAAGAATGAACATTCTCTACATTATAACCCTATTTTATTATAAATATATTGAAATAAAAAATTATGAATTATCATAAAAAGTACTAAAGTTTATCGGTTAAAGATCAAATATAAAATAAATTCTATCTTTAAAATAATAAAATTTTGAACGTTTGCATTCGTAATTATCTTAATTCTCGTAAGACTTATTTTTGCACAAAACTAGAACTATCATAGTCAGAAAAATACAAACCTTGTGTAGACATGTTCTGTCCACTTGGATTTAAAGTTTCGCTTATCTTTATGTCAATAAGTTTACTCATATACATATGTCTCGGATGAATAGATAATTCGACTTTTGGTATTATTTTATTGGCTTCCAAAAATTGTTTTTTGATTTCGTTATCATCATTCAGTTCTATCACATCAAGCCAATAATTAATATATGAGCTTATGACGGTAGCCGTCGGTCTTTTATTTGGATCTGAATCCATGCATCTCTTGGCCAATTTTACATAGCATTCTGGGGTTTTTTCACCAAATTCTGGTCGTTCATTTTCATCACAAATTTTTGAATCAAGTTCAATATTAAAAGGAATGCCATCAAATGCTCTTTTTCCAGAAGATATCTCAGTCATAATAACACCGAAAGAATATACGTCAGCTGCTTGGGTAAATTGTTGACCCCTTAAAACCTCGGGAGCTACGTATGGCATGACACCGTGAATTTTACCATCTTGTTTAATATCAGACGACGTTGAAAGACCCAAGTCACTGATGTATGCATTGTGCAAAAGATCTTGCAAAATATTTCCAGAGTGTAAGTCTCTATGGATTAATTCCTGGGAATGAATGGATTCAAGATCCGAAGCCACACAATACAAAAGATTTAACTTTTTTTTCCAATCCATTTTCACAACTTTAGAAAGGTTTTCACGCAATGATCCCTCCTTTGCATATTCTAAAACTATAATATAATCTTTTGAATTTGGCTCCCTTGATACTCCATAGCATTTTAAAAATGATGGATTTTCGTATCCAATTTCACTATAATTTTTTAACTATATGATATTTAAATCACTTAAACGACTTTGAATGATGAAATAAAAATAAGTACAAATATTTAAATAATATTACCTCGTCAACAAATTCTTGATTATATTTATATGAATTATGAATTAATTTTAGTGCAACTTGTTTCCGGCGATTTTCATTTTTATCAATCCATTCTGCAAAATATACAGTTGCAAATCCTCCTTGTCCAATTTCATAAACCTTGTTAAATTCATTAAAAGGAATCCACGATAGTTTAAACTTTTCGTCATTTATTACTTTCTTTAATTCGTCGTAGTCTAAGCCTTCGTGTGATGCATCTGTATTTATCTTTTTTATATTTCTTCCCTTTCGATACCAACGATTAGCTCGCTGTATGTCCCTTTCTACTCCTATTCCTTTTCTATAACAGTCTCCAACTTTTATCATTCCACTAATGTTTCCCATATCTGCTGATTTTTTAAAATAAACGAACGCCTTACGTTCATCCTTTTCAACTCCTTTTCCATTTTCATAACAACGTCCAACCATATATATTCCAGCAGCATCCCCCATCTCTGCGGATCTTTGATAATAAATGAATGCCTTATGTTCATCCTTTTCAACTCCAATCCCATTTCGATAACAATATCCAACATTATGCATTGCCTTAGCGTCACCCATCTCTGCAGATTTTTGATAATAAATGAATCCCTCATGTTCATCCTTTTCAACACCAATTCCATCAAAATAACAATCTCCAACATTATATGTTCCACTAGCGTACCCCATCTCTGCAGATTTATGATAATATATGAATGCCCTATGTTCATCCTTTTCAACTCCAATTCCATGATGATAACAATATCTTACATCATTAGTTGCGGCTGCATATCCCATGTCCGCAGATTTTTGATAATATATGAATGCCTTATGTTTATCCTTTTCAGCTCCAATTCCATAAAAATAACAATCTCCAACGTTATATGTTCCTGTAGCATGCCCCATCTCAGCAGATTTTTGATTATAAATGAATGCCTTATTTTTATCCCTTTCAACACCAATTCCATTTCGATAACAATATCCAACATAATATACTCCATTCGAATTACCCATCTCTGCAGATTTTTGATAATAAACAAATGCTTTATGTATATCCTTTTCAACCCAATTGCCATGCTCATAACAAAATGCGAGAATGAATTGAACCATAGTATCGAGCTGATTAATTAAGCAGTATTTGATAATATTGTCCGTATTTGCTTTTTTCTTACTAGAAATTGTCCTAAGGCGTCAAGTATTGACCTCTCACTTTTGCCTTTCAAATTTTCTTCATTATACAGTTTATACATTTCTTTAATGATTTCATCAAGAAAATCCTGAGACTTATTTTCTAGATATAATTGGTTAACTTCGTTGGATATTCTAGTATCATCTGATGGGTTGTCGTTTGTTTCTGATCGTTTTGGAATTGACATTTTTGGCGCAAAGAAAGAATATGTCACACAGAATTATTAATGCGAAATGATGGTAGATCACGTGATCGAAATAAGTAGCAGTCACACGTCTGCGCCTCCATAATGCCATCATAGGTAAGACCAGGCATGTGAGAATCAGTAGATGGCTAAAAGAAGGGGGTGCGGCGTACGAAGATCAAAGACTAATAAGGTTAACGATAATGGAATATTGAATACGTATGGAAGAAAGAACTCATAAGTATATAAAACCAGATACAACGAAGCCAGTCCACAAGTGCTTGAACGGAAAATTCGCGCGACAAAATAATGCAAGACATTAGAAAGTCGTGAAGAGGCTCATCGAGCGATGAATAAATTTGGAAAACTACTTCATATTTAAGGAGTCATCAGCATTGGATACAAATGGTGCAGAAGCATTAAGATATCGTGAAACTTATTGCATGCTAAAGAATATCCAGAATCAATTCGGATATTTAACAAATTATCAGCAATTAATCTGAACAAATGTTCTTGCATTGAGAAGGCACTGTGCAAAACATTGGATAACGGACATGTATTCCTAATAAAAACTTTTTATCTAATTTTTGTAGAAAGATTGAAAACTAAATTAATATACAATTTTAATACAATTGTGAGCATCCATTCGTATACTAAACATGTAAAAATTTTATTTAGAAATTTATAAAATGTATACTATATATGTTATAAAGTAGAATATACTATAGATTAGAATAAAATAAAAATATAACTAAATACAATATATATAAATAAATACTAATTAAATTTGTTAACTTACAGCGACTCCTTTCCACCATTTTTTGAATTAATACCAACAAAAACTGTATAAAATTAAGCAAATTTTTTTTTTAAAGGAAGCTGTTATGGGTTATGACGTAAATATTTAAGGTTTATGTTCGTAATAATTGAGTGGAAACTTGTTTCAGCGGATCAATATATTATTACGTATAAGAAATTTATAAATTAATTTGATTGGAAGTTCTCAGTTTTTTAAAATATCTGACTTTTATTTCATATAAATAAGAACCAATAAACGAATTAAGCGATAAGCTTCAAAATAATTAAAAAACACGAATGCTGATCAGGAGCAAAAATGATAAGCATAAGTCCCAGTGTATCTGTTAATACCAATCAAATTTGATCAATTGATCAGCATAAATATGCCGAGTGTTTCGTGTTCAATGGTCTAGCCCAGATCTACTTTAAATGAATTATTATTGTGTAGATACGTATGTGTGTATTTATGACTTATGGGAAGCACAACAAATTTAGGTTACAATTAGAAAGTATGTTCATGATTTACGTGGCCATTATTTGTAACGTGGCTAAAAAAAACAAATTTTGGATTATCTGGTCGTTCATATCGACCAACCGTTTCCATTTCTACATTAGTAACAAGCAAGCCTAAGCAGATTTAAACGAAAAATTCGCAGATCATAATGAAATTCGATTTCTTTTTAAGCTTATAAAAACCTACTTATAACAATTTATTAAAAATTTTGTCCTTGAAATTCCAATCAAAAAATTGTCGACGTGTAAATTTCAAATTAAAATGAGACTTTAATTTGATTTCATTCTAATTTGTCATAATAAATATATGAAAATTTAAGACAATAAAATTTACGCTCGTGGAATAAAATTTATGCTCGTGGAAGATAAGTAAATTAATACAATTTTGTCATTTTTTATGGTTAATGAGTCTTGGCATTTTATAAAATCGGAAAAATTTTATTAAACGTTCCAGATCAATATGATTAACCCCTGTGATTATCGAAAGTTTTAACAGATGTTAAGAGGATTACTTTAAAAAAAAATAATTTTTACTATTCTGACGATTCATTATTATTATCAGTAGAGACAATTTTAGGAATATTGATTAAAGAAGTTGCCAATAAACGAATCGATAAATTTCTGATTTCGGCTAATGAGCTTTTTTTACTCGTTTAATTCAAAAAAAAGAAGTTTTATTTTTTTTATTTATTTAATTTTTACAAAAAAAAAGTGAAGCGATTATGCAATTTAATTCTATTTTAGTAATGTGAGAATGACAAAAATGAGTAAAATACATTCAACTAGCGTGTCTCATCTCAGCTAATTTTTGATAATGGATGAAAGCTTTATATTCATCTTTTTCAACCCCTATACCGTTTAGATAACAATTACTAAGACTATATATTCCATCAGCATGACCCATATCAGCAGATTTTTGAAAACAAAGAAATGCTTTGTGTTTATCCTCTTCAATACCGATTCCATTTTTATTACAATGACCAAGACTATTCATCCCGGCTGAATCACCCATTTCAGCAGATTTTTTATAATGAAAGAAAGCCATATCTTCATCCTTTTCAACACCAATCCCATTTAAATAACAATAACCTAGATTGTTCATTCCAGTAGAATTACCCAAATTTGCAGAAGTTTGAAAATGAAGAAATGCCTGCCGTTCATCCCTTTCAACCCCAATACCATTTTGATAACAAAAGCCAACTTGAGATATTCCACCAGCATTTCCCAAATCAGCCGATTGTTTATAATAATTAAAAGCTTTACGTTTATCAATTTTAACACCTATTCCATTTTCATAACATCGACCAAGATCAAATATTCCAATAGGATGACCCATTTTAGCGGAATCTTGAATATAACGAAAAGCTTTATTGACATCTTTCTTAACACCAATTCCACATTGATAACAATAACTAAGACCACTTATTCCATAAGAATTTTTCATTTCGGCGGATTTTTGAAAATAAGTAAAAGCTTTATGTTCATCTTTTTTAACACCAATTCCAAATTGATAACAATAACCAAGATTATTCATTCCAGTAGAATTACCTAATTCAGCCAAATTTTGATAATGAAGAAAAGTTTTATGTTCGTCTTTTTTAACCCATCTTCCCAAATAATAACAAAAAGCAATGATATTTTGAATTTTAGGATTAGTTTGATTATTTAAACACCAATTAATTAAATCTTCAGGTTTTAAATTCCTAGTAGCTAAAAATTGATCCATTAAATTTAAAACGGAAGCAGCATAATTTCCTTTCATTTCTTCAACATCGTAAAGATTACATAAATCATCAATGGTTTGTTCTAAATGATTTCGAGATCTAGGATCATTAAATAATAAAAAATTTGAATTTAAAGGAAAATTATTTTTACTTTCAGAATTTTTGAATGTAAAAGGAACATGAGGTTCGTTGGTAATATTAGTTAATCTTGTTTCAGTAAACATTTTTTTGAGTATATGAGAAATAGATAAATCATACGCTTATGCGTGAGTACTTATCAAAAAAATACTTAGGCAAATTATAAATTGATCACCAATCATTGGAGCACGTTTTTAAAATCTATATGTTAACTCATGCATGTTAAAATTTATCGTTATTATCTCCCTTATGTGGCACTTTGTGTTACGTACCACAACTAATTATCAATTGATAAAAATAAATATTTGTTATACTGTGTGAGCCTTTTCCTGTCATAAATTTGGAATACGCGGCAATATATATAAAAAAATTAATTTTTTTTAATTACTATTTCAAATTATATAACAGAAAAACGCTAAATAAGTATTACAGAACAAAGATTCGTGAATAAAAAAAAAAATGCGATTAGTAATGTTTATGTTTGGCAATTTTTTAATCTTTTGTGTTACAATCTCAGTTGAAGTATTTTACGTACATACATATGTACATATTATACATATTGTACATATTATACATATTGTACATATTATACATATTATACATATTATACATATTGATGCGCAGTTTAAGCACCAATGGTTAATCTTAGTATATCAGTTATGAGACTAAGTAACTCTAACTTTTAGGATCATTTGACTATTATTTAGAGAGAAAACGGTTATTAAAAAAATTTCGAAAAACCCCTCATTGTTATGGAAAGTCAAGTATCTTTATAAATGTTCTGGAAGAAATCTTCCCCGACGTTGTGCAAATGACCATTATCGACATTACCTCATACCATCTAAATAAGATTAGGATGCCCACAATGGATATATAAAAATGGACAAGGTCTAGTCATACGAATCTTCTTTATGCATGCATACTTTTTTCACGGGATCTCCTGCAATTAGTGGTAACACCCTCTAAATGTCGCATGATAATATGTCACGTTGTGACACTAAATAATTAACAGTATAATTTTGTGGTACGTAAATAGTGAGCTTACTGTAGGAGACCTGTTCTAAGCATGATAATAAACAAATATGAAAATGAGATTATTCTCAAGTATACAAAGCAAATCATAACGACATAAAAGGAAGTAGGAAAAACAGGTAATTTATTGGCCTCACCAACGTTGATCAGATATTAAAGTTAGAGATAAGGCTTGATGTGTTCATTTCACAATCAATTGCACGACGTAGTCGCGTTAAAACCAGTAAGGCATATACAAATTCAGATAATCATGCAACACGAATCAAGTTATTCTTTAGTGAATCATACGTACGTTCCGTTTCACTATGTTCCTGGTACCACTTCAGAAAGTTCGGTTTACTTAATCATTAAAAAATTTAAAGTTCAGCTGAAACGGTGTTATTAAGACGGTGTTATTAAGGTTGTGTTATTAAAGTTGTGTTATTAAGACGGTGTTATTAAGACGGTGTTATTAAGGCGGTGTTATTAAGGCGGTGTAATTAAGGCGGTGTAATTAAGGCGGGGTTATTAAGGCGGAGTTATTAAAACGGAGTTATTAAGGCGGAGTTATTAAAACGGAGTTATTGAGTATCGGTATTTGGCTTATCGTTATCTAAGTTCTGTTTTAAAAAAAGGTTGATTGTAGTACACTTTTAGAGCGTTAAGCTCGTAACATTGTTAAATTTTCCAAGCGTATAAATATTTTTAGTTTGCATTATACTTGGTTCCAAATAAATTTAGGTAACGATAAAAAATTTTATCTTCAGTGCAAACAATAAAAATCCATATTTGAAACACAAAAATATGCATTAATATACTATATATATACGTATTTTATCAATTAAAATTATAAATCTTTTTTGATGAATTCTAAATACGTATATTAAAATATTTTTGATATATATTAGTTTAATAAAAAAAAAAATAGAAAAATTAACAATAATTTCTTGTTGGATTTTAGGGTTAGGAAAATAAACTCCACCCTGAAATAAAATCCCGTCCCCACTTACAATATATTTTAGAAAAAAATTATTTAAATTGGTGTGTCATTACAATATATTTTAAAGAAAAATTTATTTAAATTGGTGTGTCATTACAATATATTTTAAAGAAAAATTTATTAAAATTGGTGTGTCATCTTATCATTAATGCTTCAGAATGAAATATATATGAGTGCACCAAGGGAAAACCTACAATCGGGCATTCAATTAATTTTGTATACAATTTGTCCCTTCAATCATCGGACTTTCTATTATATTTTGTGACAAAATATAATTGAAAACCGATAATAGAATTTCCCTAGACGGTAGTTAAATATAGATGAAAGCACGATTGTAGGTTTTTCTTGGCACACTCACAAAATGTAAGTAACAAATAATAATTAAACTAATAAATGTTTCTTATTGTATTTATTATGAATTGTATTTAACGTATGTACGTATGTATTCAAATACTTTTTATTCTAAGTAATATATACTAATAGAGAGAACACATACTTCATATAGAAAACAATGTGTTAAAATTTTGATATTTTATTGGGACCATTATTATTTTGCATAATCAATATCATTTTTAGTATTTGACGCCGTTAGTACTCAACATATTTGTACAAGATTCTTATGTGCAGTTTGTACGTACCCTATATATGTATAAAGATTATCAAAAATTAGTCAGTCTATTAGTTGATTAAAAAACATTTAGATAATCAATTAATTTTACGTAAGTACGTACGTACGTAGTTGATTAGTTGATTGATCAATACAATACTAATACCGATACAGAATATTGGAACAATTAAATTACTTGTTAAACTATTCATCGACCAATCGGGTAATTGATTATATCAACCTAGTCGGTTAAATTTAGCCGATTCCAATAAACTGAAATTTAAAGTTTTGATAAGTAAATTAATGTAAATAAACAAAATTTGTTATCATTTACAATAGAGAAACTTCGATAGCATTGGCGTATTAATGAATTCATGATATCCTACCAGTTAAGTTATATTAGTATATCGAACTGCACGAGCGAAAGATTATCTTAATATATATGATCTTATCTTATCATTAAATTAATGGGACTAAATTAATGGAACTAAATTAATGGAACTAAATTAATGGGGCTCTCGATTGTGCATCTTAAGTTACTTTTTTGAAATTTCAATCTAAAACAAGAAACAAAATACAACACATTATTAAAATAATTAAGTGTGTCGTTATAGTAGAATAATGCATAAATTATACTAAAATTTCAAGAATTTTTATTAGAATACGAAAGACGTTTATAAACAAACTTTTTTTAAGTTACTTTTGTTTTGTAGCTTAATTTGTTTTGATTGGTAAAAGAAAAGTGACATAATGCATTATCAAATCAAAGATAAGACAATGTCACCAACCTAAAAATTTCACTATCAATATTACTTAGTGTTAGGGTTTGGGTACATTTATGTTTTGATTTTATGTTACACCTGATCTTGAAATTAGTTTTGACTGGGTAGTGAAATTTTTTAAGTTGGTGATGCTTGCATGGTTAATCAGAGGCGACATGTATTATATACATGCCCAATCAAAACTTGTTGGAAAAATTAGGATTCCTTAAATTATATTACCGCAAGTAAAATGAATAAGAATTGTGTAATTTTTTGTTTTTTGTGCTTATTTAATCATTATCATAATACTATGATCACCATACCAAAATCACGGGGTTTTAATTAAAAATTCATATCGATATGTGCACAATCGGAACCTTCGCTCCGCCCCAATACTAATTAAACTCAGGAGTCTTATTAAAAATTACAAGTTTCACCATGAATTATCATAAAGTTATAAAGTTTAAGGGGATAAAATTTTAAATATATATGGATCACTATTTAAATTTTTTTAATTTGACTACATATATATAATTGTTAATTAATAGCATAATCTTCTAGTTTCATAAACATTTTTGTCATAAATTAAAATAAGATTTGGAATCATTTTTGGTTCTACATACAGTATGTATAAGCCTCACATACTATCACAGGGTCTGACAGCAACCGTTACCCTGCTCAAATGGGTATACTGTATATTTCTCCCTTCGCTTTGCTTATTTTAGTCAAAGGACCAATTATTGATTTTATTCTGCATTTTGCATGCAGTTAACAAATTTATCATTACATTTGTAACGAATGACTTATTTTATTACATTTTTTAATATTTACTTAAATTAACATATGTACGTACGTATGTATGTACTTATTTGCGCCCCGCCATTCCGATTCGTAACCTTAATTTTACTGGTATAGTAAAAAGTGATGGTATAATAGAAAATGATAGTATAATAGAAAATGATAGTGTAATAGAAAATGATAGTATAATAGAAAATGATAGTATAATAGAAAATGATAGTATAATAGAAAGATAGTATAATAAAAAGTGGTAATATAATTTATACTTGGCATAATTATGCCATCGTTTGATTTTTTCAACAAACTACTCATATTTTGTTGCCTACATCAAAAACCATCGGAATTGTTTGTACCCCCTGCTTCTTTAATCATGTGCTCAAACAAACCTATTTGATTGTCCAAACTGTTTTTTATTACCCATTTAGTATGGTATAATCCCAATGGCAAAAAAAACGTTCCAGCTCTAGCTCTCATAGGCAGAAGTTTGATTGGCTAATAAATTTTACATTATTTATACAGTTTAGAGTACCTTTTAAGAAACCGAAAACTAATTATAATGAAATAAAAAAAACTGCATAGAATGTTTCATTAGAGCTGTAGGGTTCCATAGCCAAAAATAATATCTAATTCTCGTTCGTTTAAAAAAGTTAGTTTAGTAGTAACTTCTAAAACCCGATAAAATCAACTTATTTCTAAACTAATTTTTTTAAACGGACGAGAATTAGATCCTATTTTTGACTGCGGAGTCCTGCAGCCCTAATGAAACATTCTATATAGTTTTTTTTTTTACTTTATTTTCGTTTTTTTAAAAAGTATACTAAACTGTATAAATAATGTAAAATTAAATTGAATTATTAGCCAATCAGACAAACGTCTGTTTATGACTCTAGATCGTTAGTCACACCTCATGTGATCAGTGTTGGACTATGACCCTTTATGACCTTTATGACCTATATGACTAGTCATAAGTCATTTGGTCATAAAAAGAGAATTATGACTTTATGACCTAATATAAAAAATAATTACAAAAATTAACCAATTAGAAAGTTCTATAACTAGTTATTAAATATACTAAATATTTATTTTAAGTTTGTATTTTAATATATATATTTATATAAAGAAGTAAAACAAATTCTGATGCCTAAACAAAATTGGTTCTAATAACTAAATTTTGTTTCTCAATCTTATTTTTTCTAAACATTTTTTATATTAAAAATCTAGATAAGAATAAAATAAATCTACACTATTATATACAGCATTTTGAATATACAGTATATATGTTGTAAGAGGATAATACGATCTGACCACAGACGCATGACTAAGAATTGTAACCAGAAATACGTAGCTACCAGCTTCAGGATCTTTAATTCGCGATGATCGATCGGCATGTAAAAAATAGCATTTAATAAACATATTTTGAGTTTGGTCAAAAGCAAAGCTCTTATAGAAAACAATTATCTAGTACTTTTGCTTATTGAATAGTATAAGCAAAGCTTATAGTTACATAAATAAGCATTGTTAGCCATAGATTCTATTCTGATGCCTTAAACAATCATATTAGGATTAGTTGCTAAGTATAATAATGAAGCTCTGATGTATCTATTATATATAAAAATCCTTCACTTCTATG
>CAJVPZ010000501.1:0-18969 GCA_910592135.1 Racocetra fulgida | reverse complement strand
AGATCTTTGTAGAAATCCTCGAGAATCAGAGAATCTTTGTTGAAATTCAAGAAAAGTTTTTGGGAAGAAAACCAAAGTTTAGGAAGAAAAAAGGAAAAGAAGAAGGCAAAGAAAAGGAAAAGAGAAGACCTCTATACTCAGAACATAGAAAAAAATAAATCTGGGTGGACTATACAAGACTACAGAATAAAAAGACCAAAAGAAGGCCCAAGATTTTTTGAAGAAAAGAAAGCTTACAGAAGAGTATCAGCAAAGAAAGATCGCAAGAAAAGCTACCAAGAAACAGGAAAAAACCACGAAGCTATGAAACATAAGGCTCTAAGAAATATGTTTTTAATCAGAAAGGACAGGTTTAATTGGAAGAAGAGAAAAAAGAAACGCAAATATAAACAAGAGATTTCTGGAAATAACCCCTTATTGAGAAAGAAGATAGAATTGTTTATTAATAGAAAATTAGGTTTAGTTTATGATAAAATGAAGGATAGGTTAGAAGGGAAAACTTGCCAATTTAGTTTAGTTAAAAATCTCTTTGAATTGAAACCATCTTGCTATGGTTTCACCGGCTAGCTTGGTGCAGCCCTCCGGTACGGGCAATAGCCTTAACCAGTGAGGCAGACCGTATTTGGGCGCCTATAGAGGAAACCAAGTGATGTTGGATCTATAACTTAGATAGTATATAGTGTAACTTTATATTAGCTTTGATCTAATAAAGATACCAGCGAGGCTGCCAATGTATATAAAAAAAAAAAAAAAAATTCATATTTGCAACAGCAAAAATACTAAGGAAGCTCAACTTAGTTTATCTTCACCAACTAGTCAATAAAAAAGGTAACCAAATGATTATATGGCAACAGCTAAAATTATTAAGAGAAGGCTCTTGTAAAGAAAGGCAATCCAAATAGTTTGGAAAGCTAGAAGAAAAAATAATAGCTAACTGCAAAAATAGAGAGTTACATGAAGTTTTTAAAATACTGAGTACAAACAGATAAGCCTTGAAAGTATCTCTAGATAGCATAACAAATAACAATAGAAGAAAAGATTGGGTCCTTTCTAACTGGTCAAAAAACACAGATACACCAAAAACAACTATTAAAAGAGTGTTATCAAAATCAGCAGACCAAGTCTTAACAGAACATTGGAATTGCATCGACCAACTAGAAGAACCAGTAATTATTCTAGAAAGATGTGAAGGTTGTGATATAAATGATAGTAAAGACAAAGAAAATTGTAAAAGTTGGAAAGAAAAAAATAAAATTCAAGGCAGCTTAACAAAGTTTATAAGGAAAAGAGAGAAAAGATTGTTGCTATTAAAAGAAAGTATGATAGAGACTAATAAGTTGGATGTGAAGCTTAGAAGTATAAATAAAGAAAGTTCAATGCAGCTAAAAGAGGTAGAAGACCTGAATATAGAAATAATTAGAAACCAAATTTTTAACAAGAAGCTAGAAGAAGATCTAATTAAAAGAATCAAGAAAAATCAAACAGCAATGTGTAACAAATTAGTTTATTATACAGATGGTTCTCTGATGTAGGTAAAAAAGAAAACAGAAAAACTTTGCCAGATGGGTACAGGATGGATGCAACTAGACTGCATAGAAAATACTGTAGTAGATGAAGGCTACTTACAGATTCACGATTGGCCATCATCAACCAAACCAGAGCTCTTAGCAATATGGATAGTCCTATTGCTTGTTCCAAGAAAAAAGAAAATCAAAATTCATACAGATAGTGCAGTATCAATAGCAAGTCTAGATCCTAAATAACAAAAACTAACGAACAAGCAGTGGATTAAACAGTTAAACTACGATCTGGCAAGAAGTATATTAAACTTATTAAAGACTAAAATAATAGAATTAGAACTAGTAAAGGTAAAAGGATATAGTAACAACAAATGGAATAATAGAGCAGATTTCTTAGCTAAAGTTAGAGTCAATATAGATAGTAAAAGTGGTATAGAAAAAATTATAGAAAAGGTTCCCATTAGAACAAATGTCTCACTTTGCTAAGAAGAAATACCAATAGAGAAACTAACAAAAGAAGTCATAAAAGACTTATTAGATCTAAAAACAGGTGCTGAGTGAAGATCATCATCAGCAATACTAAAAATTGAACCTGATGAGACCAACAAGAAATACAATTGAAGTTTTATGTTGAAAAGGTTTAAAAGTCACAATGGTATAAGATGCTTATCAACTAGGAAAAGCAGAAGGCTTAGCTGCTTGATCAAATGTCTAAATAGCAAGTTATCTGTCATGAGAGTTCTAGCATAAAGATGACCTGACCTGTACAAAGAAGCAACATGTAAACTCTGCAAGGTAAATAAAGAAGAGGACTAAGATCATCTGGCAGAATATGAACCTTTCAAAAAAAGTTGAATATGAGCAAAAAAACTGGTCAGTAATATAAGTTAGAATTCATTATCAAAAAAAGTCCAAAAGTGAACCAACAAGAATTATTTAAACAATTTACTACTAGGCCAATAAAAAGAAGACTGGATTTATGCTTGACAAAAGGCAATACTAGGGTTGGTCCTAAAAGAAACTATGGGACAAGTACAGAATATACTCCAATCAATAAGAGAAACAAAAACTTTTATTAAAACCTATATCAATGCATTGTGGAATTGTTTTTATAAGAACATATTGTAAATTAATAAATGAGTGAAAAAAAAGTCAAGGTATCTCAGCAAGTACTAAGAAAAAACTTCCAAAAGAAGTAGAGAACTCAACCATAAAGAAACAGCCAACTCAAGACCAAAGCAAAGTGAAATATAGCTCTACTTCTTTTGCTTGACTTTCTTCTATTCTTGTTTCATATACTTTAGCTTCATCCTTCTTATTGATCATTTCTTCATCTATTTTTAATGTTAAATTTTCCTTCTTCTTTATGAAGGCATTATTGATCTCTTCATTTCTAATCTGTTACACTATATTTTACATCCATCTAAAAAAAGAAGACCTTGTATAGCATTTATTGTTCTTTTGAAAAGTTTTAATATCTGTAGCATATAGCATAGCTTTGTACTATATATATGTTATTTATATATATGATCTGTACTATAGTCATTTTTTTACTTTACTGTTTAACCATATGTCTAAAAATTTTATTGTCTTGTTTCTATCTTTTTCTTCTATTCTATCACCTCCTATATGCACCTTTCTACCTTCTTTAGACTTTTTTATATTTATAACAATTAGTCTTGACTTCTTTTCATTAATTTAAATACCATTAAGCTTAAAAAATTCTTCTGTAATCTCTATTATTTGCTTCATTTGTTCTTTGCTTTCTGCTACCCACATTGTATTATTTGTGAAGGCTATTGCTGCTTGTTCCATTACATTCTTGTTGAGTAATTTAATCTGTTATTGTATAAAAGTTCTACTGATACTGTATAGCTCAACTCTGGATCTTTCTGTATTCTTTTTAATAGTAGATTATAAAAAATTCTTACAACAAGAGTGAGAGAACCTCTTTTTGTTCTATTTTATTCTGAATTTGAAACCTTTCTATAAGGCTTTACTGTGTTATAATTCTTGTTTCTCTATTTATAAACAATCCTAGTATCAACTTAATTGTTATACTTGGCAACCTAATTCTCTTCAATGCCAGCTCTAGTGCTGTTAGTAAGTCTGAATCAAATGCTTTCTTTATATCTTAAAACATAATCTACAGCTCTTTATTGTTATCTCTTGCATCTTTCATTATTATATGAATAATATGAACTGGCTCTTCAGTAGAGTTTCCTGGCAGGTTTGCAAAGTTTGGTCCTGCTAATATCCTTCTCTTGTTTAGGACTTGTGTTAACCTCTTGGTTACTATCTTGGTTAAGCATTTACAGAAGGTTTCTAGTAGTGCTATTGGTCTAACATTACTTAAATTATAACACCAGTCTGCATTTTTTAAAATTGGGTATATCTGTAATATCTTTCATTTCTCTAGTATGGTACCTGATTTAATACAAATTTCTGCAAAGGTTCTGAAGATTTTTTGCATCTTAGTGCCTGCTGTCTGAATTAAGATATATGTAATTTCTAAGATTTCTGGAGCTGTATTCTTTTTTAGCTCTGCTAGCATTTCTGTCTATTCTTTCTTAGCTATATCTTGGCTTATATTCTTATATCAATTTAGCTGCACTGTTTTATTTAATCTATAAACCTCTGCCTATTTTTCTTCATAGAGTTTATATATAAACTTTTATGTTCTAAATTGGTTCTAAAAATACATTTTTGTTTCTTTAAGAACCTCAGATAACTCTACTACTAGTTTTTTTAAGTTGTTCTCTTTACCAATTAAACTGTTAATTTGGATCTTTTAAAATGGTTTGTCTAATAGACTTGCAAGCATTCTGCTTTGTTTGTCATTAATTATAGCATATCTACAAAACCTATATGACCTTCATCTGAACATTGCTATACATAATGTTTGTGACTTCAATACAATTACCAAAAAAGAAACTTAACAGAATTACTGTTTTTATTATAACATTTACATTGCCTGCATTACTAAAACAAAAATCTCTAACAATGTTAATCTTCACTTTTGTAACAATAACACATTCAATTATTTTTAAACAAATTCTGAAAATTTAGCAGAAGGTGCTGCTATAATGGTTCATAATTATCTTCAACCTCATATATACAACTGTATGACATATCTAGAAAGTGCAATCACTCTTGACCTCTTTTTTAAAAATGAAATCAAGCTCTACATTATCACAGTCTATTTTTTCTCTACTAATATACAAAGAATTAACTCAACTCAAAATATAGTTATTTTCTAATTATTCTTGATAACTTCAATATACATGATGATATTTTTAACTCATCATCTAAATTTTATCTTATTAATTACCTACACCACTTTAATATGTATAACCTTAATGTATATACTAACAACAAACATCATACTTGGTCAAATAATACTAGCCAAAGTCACATTAACTACATTTGAACTGATTCATTTAACTTACAGTTCTTTCTCGCATACAGCCTTGATAATAACAGTAACTCAACACTTAGTGATTACTCTGTTCTTTTGTCATTCTGGTCTTTTATCAATATATATAGCAAACCTCTTGATACTATAATAGTATTAGTTACAGAATCTTCAACTACAAGGATATAATAGCAGAAAGTTGGACAAAATTCTTTAATTAACTTTTTTATAACCTTAACTTATATAAAACTTTACTAAATATTAACTCAAATAAAAGTATTGATACTATCTGGCACAAAATTCAATATTTAATTATTAATACTGCAACACATCATATTTCTAAAAAGAATACTCACAAACATAGCTACAATTACTGATACTCTTCATAAAGCACTCCACTTTACCTTTCTCTCAAAGAATGTGAACATCTTATAAAAATTATTAAAAGTGCAAACAATGCTCTTAACATTAATCTAACTAACCTCAGAATTGATGAAATTAATAATAGATCTAATTGCAACCTGCATAATCTTATCTTATATCACTAATTTCAACTTCATCTTTAGGTTCAACATGCAAAAGAAATCTGAAAACAACTTTAACAGGCTTACCATCTAGAAAACTCACTAATGCTTCAACAACAAATTTAGCAGACTACTAAAAAAAGATGTAAAACACACTCTACATATTCCAAACAGGCTATTAACAGTATTCTTAATCATTACAAACCTTTTATTTACTTCATTAATATAAAACTTTCTGATCAGCTCATTACAGACCTACACTCTATTAAACAATTTATACCATTCTATTTTCTTAACTGAACAGCTTATTATTCAATTGATTACAAACTTTTAATAGATTTTGGTCAACACAATATCAGCCTTAGCCACATATTAATACCCAATAGTATACTTCTCTTATCTCTTCTATCATAGAAGAAGAAGTACTCAAACTATTACAAACTATACATATTGATGAAATTATTTTAGGTTTCAGGGTACGAAATTAAAATTTAAAGACGAAATTGTTTTTGACCTACTTTATTTAAAAGATGAAATTTTTTGACATTTTTTTTGAAGAGACAAAATTATAAGGAACATAACTACCTAAATTAGATTTACTATTGCATATAAAAAATTTCAAATTGCTCTAATAGAGACAAAATAGGAGTTTTTTGAAAACCTATTTCGGTGGTATGTATATTACAGACCTTCCTAATAGTAAAGTCTGTAGTCCTACAGATATTAGTTATGAAATACTTAAACATGCTAGTACTATCTGCATTCAAGAAATAACTACTTTGTTCAATCACTGCCTTACTCAAATCAAATCTCTAAACTATAGAAAAATAGTAGAATCTATCTTATCTCAAAAAAAACATATTTGATAATAACCTTAATCTAACTCATCCTATAAGTCTTATTGAACATACTTATAAAGTTTATACAAAAATCATTACTAATAGGCTTAGTAGTATATTTTTATAATACTCCATTCTTTTACTATACAACTATATTACTCTATTTAATAATAGCTCCTCTATACCTATTCATATACTCAACAATCTTATAGAAGATGCAACCTGCAATCAGATCAAGATTTGGTTACTATCTTAAGATATGAGTAAGGCATATGATTTTGTAAACCTTATTCTTCTTCAATACTCACTTCAGTAACTTGCTCTTTCTACTTCTATTACTAATACTATCATTAACCTACTAACTAACCAGACTAACCAAGTTATTACAAACCTTATACTCACTCTATCATACTCTATACACAATGGTATTGATTAGAGTAAAACTATTACTCCTCTTCTTTGGAGAATTTATTATGATCTACTTATCTCACATATATATAATAACTTTTATAGATATACTATGCAAGTCTTTTGGCTAATTAACCTTAAACATAATACATTTAATAAACTTAACACATATTGCTTAGTTCTTGACTATATGGATGATACTCTTTGGATTGCATCCTTCTAATATGAGCTTACTCAGATCTTTTCTATAGCAGAATCCTTCTATAACATAGTAAATATCCAAATCAATACCTCTAAATCTGTATTTATAACTAATGATTCTGCATCTAGTTATATTCCTATTACTTATAACAATTATCTGCTCAAACTTTAATCTGCAAGTGAACCATTCAAGTTTCTTGGATACTGGTTCATACTCAACAACAAATACACAAAACAATGTAAGCTTATTATAGCTGAGTTATCTTATCTTATCAAAATTGCAAAGACCAAACAAATTACAAACACACATGCACATTATATTATCAATACATTCATCATTCTTACAATTGAATATCAACTTCACAATACTATTCTTAGACAGAAAATATGTAACAAAATCCTTACAAGATACATTGAACTAGTTAAAAACAAAGTCAAACTCAGCTACACAGTTCCAACTAGCATGCTGCTTTATTCACAAATATATGGGATTCACAATATATTATATATCTAACTACAACACCATATTACAAACTTTACTAAACAGCTTAACTCACCAGACCTTCTTGATACTAGATCTTATATTCGACTTCAACAGCTTCAAAACAATCTCTGGCTACTCATTATTATTCTAATACACAACAATCTTATTATTGATGGACCTAATAAACACTTAACTAGTTTTAAGATTATACAACTTTTTAAACATCTTGATATAACTCTTTTCTCTAATCTAGTATTTAACATTCTATATACTATTCAGAAAGACTCTGTTTCTTTTGAATCTCTGCTTTCCTTATATCCTAAATACCTAACCTTCAAAAAACAACACAGATATTATTATATTTTCTACCTTGATCAACTAACTACATTTGACAATTTATGTCTATTAGACTGGAAACACATTTTATCTCATATACACAAAATTTCTAAAGGCAAACAACTACTTTGGTTTAGCTTACTAGAAGATCAAGTACAAGTTACTTATATGAATGTACACTTTACTCACACTTACACTTACCTGATACTAACTATTATAGTTACACAACTGAATACTTTTTCTCTCAGAAAAAACCTTGGCTTATTACAGCAACTGATGATTACATCATTATTAGAAAAGCCAGAAGACAATCTACCTCATCTGAAACAATACTTATTATTTACTGGCAGTGTTATATTCAAACTCAATTTACTCATCTTTATCCTCTCATACCTCTATATGCACAGAAATGCTTTGAGTGTTCTCTTAATTTACACACTATTGCCAACACTTGTATTATCCTTATATCTATTAATCTTTTTACTAAGTTTTTTAGTCATGTTAATACAAATAACAAAACTCTTAATTTTAATGCCAACTACCTTGATCTTATCTATTCTATTGCTACTCAGTACTCTCTTCAAATTCTAAATACATCTAATATTAATATTACAATAACCTTGATTCTAACTATTTTTGAACTATGTTCTCTAACAAATAATCTTCAACAAATTACTAACTATAATGCTAATTTATCTGAACTTTATTTCTATACTAATGGTTCTGTTATTAATTTAGGTACCATTCAATACTCAATAGACATTAGATGGGTTCAAACACTTAACAACTCTATATTACATATATTTTAGACTCAAACTTAACTCTGGCTATGTTCATTTAATCAGAGCTTACTACTATTCTGTTAGCAACAATTACAGCTCCTAGAAACTGTATTGTAAATATATATACTAATTCTCAATCAGTAATCTCAAAATACCAAGTTATCTGACTTTTTCAACACTCTTTCATATACACATATAGCATACTTTTTATTATGGAACACTTTTATTAATTTTATTAACTCTTATAAAATCCAAATTATCTTTCACAAAGTTACTGCTCATCAGAATAATAAATATAACAATCTTGCAAATCAACTAGTATGTAGTCATCATAATCTACCTTATTTTATCTTTAGACCTTACAATACCTACAATTCAGCTTATACTCTTACTTTAGGATATTTTCTTTTAGAGCTGCCAATTCAGCATAATATTCATACAATTTGCTATGCACATATCTATGCATTATGGAGTACATAAAATCAGTTTTAAAAATAGAAGAAAATTTTTAATCAAATTAACTGGCAAGCTACTTGGCTCTATATTAACAACAACCAAAAAATTACAAACTTTTTACATAGCTTTCAATCTTCAGCTCTCAAATCATTTAGAATCAAAATTTTACTAAATGAACAGTCTACTCTACATATCTTATATAAACAATATTACTCATATCCACCTATCTGCCATTATTGCCAATTGATTAGTTTACATCATTATTGAATAATCTGCCCATCTGACCAGTTATGATATAATCTTATTAACAACTCACTCCAATATATTTTCAGTACTTTTATACTTAATGCTACTACAGATAATATAAACAACTTACATTAACAAATTGTACAACTAAAATACATAACTGCTCACAATATGTTAAATATATCTTCAATTTTTTTAACCCTGTCAGGTCTCATAGCTGATGAATTCATCTCTACTGTTGCAGACCTCTCATCCAAAAAAATGGCTACAACACTTATCATCAAATTTATATTGCATCTAAACTAGCAAATTTATTACAAAATCTGGATTCCATATTGTATCTCAAAATCAACATTTAATACTTTCTATCACAATTCATTTTCTGATCCTATCCCATATCTAACCCAACCTCTTTTACTTAATACTATCAGTTCTAAAATTAATTTTTGGTATATACACTGAATTAAATATCAACTAACCTTTTACATATTATTACTAACACTCAAATCTAGATGAGCTTTGGCCACTCCAGTTGGTTTAGGTCACAGATAATTAGGCTGAGTCTCTATTCTTTCTATAATATTTTAAAAGCAGAGTTCTACTTCATATAAAAGTTTTAGTTAAATATTTAATAAAGTTAGAGACATGACCTCACCATTAATATTAAAAAAAAAAAATTTATAATATACATATTGGATTAAATATCAAGCTAATCTCTTATATATTATTACTAACACCCAAATTTAAATAAGCCATGGCCACTCTAATTGGTTTAGACTACAGATAAATTTGTCTAAATCGTTATACTTTTTCATAATATTTTAAAAAGTAGATTTTTATTTAATATAAAAATTTTAATTAAATATTTAATAAAGTTAGAAACATAGTTTTACTATTAATTTAAAAAAATAATAATTTATTATCAGATACTTCTAATTCTTCTATTTTGAATAAAGAATATTATAAAATAAAGCAAATTCAAAATCATTATTTAAACTAAAAAAATAAATTTCTTTAAATAGATTATAGATAAAATAGTTGTTAAGAAAATAAGTTAAAAAATAAGGTATTCTTAGTTTCAGTTTGATTCATTTGTTATGTTGCTAAAAATAGAATTAGTGCTTTATTTAACATCAAATTTTTTGGCTTAAATTTAATTATTAGAATAAATCATCAATAATAATAAATTAAAATCTATAAATTAGATATAAGAATCAAATTAAAATTAGATCTTTCTATAGTTACACCTTATATAAACACCAATGATATTCTTATAAAAACATACCTTTGGATTGAGAACATTTGTTACTTTAAATATGTTTTTTTATAAAAAAAATATTTGAAAACTTATTACTTGATAAATATGTTCTCTATATAAGCATAATACTGATAATTTGAAATTGAGTAAAGCTCTGAAAAATTTTGGAAAGAAATAAACGAACTTAAGAGAGCAAGTTTGAGACAAAAATTTGAATAAATTACTATTTTCCAAAAAAATTTTAAAAAATGACAACAGAAATTTTTGTTATTGAGAACATATAATTATTTTTGAGAACAATAAATTAAATAATTTTTTTCTCATGAGAACATAATTTAAAAACAGATTTTCAGCACAAATAATCATACATCTATATAACACCTAAAACAAAATCTATAAATATATAAAAACCTCTATATTAGCACATTTTTAAAAAGGTATTATCATCCCAACTGTGTGAGGTTGACTGTAGATAGATAACTAAAATGAAATTAATAGGAATATATCTTTAAAAGAAAAAAAAATGTTTCTACATAATATTCAAATATTTTCAGACTGTGTAAGATTCGCGTAATACTTATTGATTTAACGACGGGTTTATTACTTCACCTATCATTAATGTCGGCTTAACACTTAGAAAAATCTCCGGCGAAGGAATAACTATTTAGAAGTGATTTTCGTAAACAATATTAAGCAAATAATTGTCGATAAACAAAAAATACGATTGGAAAAATGGTCGTCCGAAAAATTATGCTGCCGGGATATAATCGAAATGAGTGTCAGGAAAATGAGTGCCATTGAGAAAAACTTATATAAAATATTGTAACATTAGAATACCAGTATTAATACCTATTTTTTAATTGCATTTATTATTTCTTTTGTACTAATCATTTTGCTAGTATACATAGAATCTGGATGATTTTCAGTAATAAAGGATCTCGACATTTTATCAGAATCTAGAAATTGTATTTTTATATTATCTGTGTTATTAGAATCCGTAACAATCCTATGCCATTCTTTAATAATTGAATAAATATTTTTAGCAGTAGGTCGATTCTGTGAATTTGAATCCATACATTGATTGGCCAACTTAATATAACATTTAGGAGTTTCCGAAGTAAATTTTGGTCTTAATCCATTAATAATATCTAATGCAAGTTCATTATCAAATTCATAATCTTCAAAAGGTCTTTGTCCGGTTGATACTTCTGTCATAACAATGCCAAAACCATAAACATCAGCTGCTTCTGTTATATTGCAGCCCAATAGAACTTCTGGCGCAATATAGGGCATGACTCCATAAATTATATTTTCAGAATTATGCTCATTTTTATTTTTGGACAGTCCTAGATCTGAGATATACGATTTTATATTTTCATTGGTGCGTTGGTCATTCAAAATGTTGCCACTATGAAAGTCTGCATGAATATACCCTGCACCATGAATCCGAACTAAATCGTATGATATGTCTTCGAGTAACTGTAATTTAATCTTCCAATTAAGTTTTTCAAAATTTGATTTTAAAAATTTATGAAGATTTCCATGATTAGCATATTGAAATACCATCAAGTATTCATTAGTTTCTGTATCCTGAGTTAATCCATACAGTTCAAGTCTACTGCCTTTTAATCTACATTTCGCGTGATGTTTAAACTTATAGGTTCATATAGGTATTAAATTAGTCAATTAAATATAAATTTATTATATAATAATTTTAGGCAAAAATAAAATAGAGACCCGTCTCCATGGCGACCCTATATATAGCAGCCAATCATATTTAGGGATAGTAAAATTTCTTTTGTATTTTTTTATTAGAAAAGTTAGGTTTTTAAAAAATTTTAATTGGTCAATAAATAAGAAATATATTATATAGTCACATACTCAATTTTGATTGGCTATTCATATAGGGTCGCCATGGCGACCCGTCTCCATAAAATAATGCCCATAATTTTAACTTACTTCTTTCAAAAAATCAAAAGGGTCCGATTTAGAACCAAGCAAAGTTTTGAGTGCAACTTTGCACGATCGCTCCCGTGACCTACTAATACCGTTGATCTTTCGCACACCATCCAGCCAGTTTGCTAAAAATATGGTTCCAAATCCTCCTCGACCAATAACTTGTATTCCTTCCAGTTTATTAAATGGAATCCATTCAATTACTTTTAAGTATGTAGTGGCCCTAAGTTGAAGTTCTTTGATACAATCGTCAATATTCTTGTTTTTACTTGTCCATCTTTGAGCAGTTAGGTCGGGATCACACGTTTGACACCATGACGGAGAATTGTTAAATTGGTTACAATGTGTACATTTTCCATGACCAGAGTCTCTTCATAATTGTTAAAGATAAATAATATTACTAGGTGAATTATTCTATATATTTATATGATTATTTAATTTAATTTATATAATTTTATATTCACCTTCTAATATGTACCGATTAATAAATTTGAAAATTTGTTAATTGCTATTTTTATAGGTTTTACTAATTGTGGCAGCTTATGCTGAAATGGGAATTTTGACCTCTTTTACTATGAAGTTATAAAAAATTTAGGGCCTTCTTTGTGGTTTTTTTTTATGGTAAGGTTAGGATTAGGGATAGTTTTATTAATAAAAAATATATGTGGATTTTAGTAGATATATATTATAAAAATAGAACCCCAAGTTTAAGCATACGCTGCCACACTCATTTACATAATTCTCTTATAGATCAGAGCATTGTAAATATGGTTATAAATACTCAGATAAGAGAATTAGTATTAGTTATTGTAGTAAATTAGTAAAACCACTTCCAATAGATTATGTACTAAAAAATGATCTACGTACAGACTAATCGAATTTAAAAATTATAAGTTCGAGTCGCAAGTTTAATTATAAATAATATTTTACAAATATACTTACAAACTAATTAATATAAATAAGGTTTTTAAATTACGCTGAAGTTTATGAAATTGAAATTACTGATTTTAAATTAAGCAATGATCTTATACTTCAATACTTACAGGCTAGATTGAATGATTTTTAAACATGTTATTTTTAATAGCATCGTTTGAATATGTCGTGACTGAAGTTGACAGTCGATTAAGGATGGCTCCAAAAGCGGGCACTTTCGGTACCTACCGAAATCGAAAGTCTATCGAAAGTACTTTCGAACAGGATTTGGTTTTCCGAAATGTTCGAAAGTCGGAAGTCTTACCGAACGTCGAAAGTCCTACCGAAAGTCGAAGCCCTTACCGAAACTCGAAAGTCTTACGAAAGTCAAATCCTATTTTTCGAATACATCATGTGACGCAGACTTTGAAAAAGGCCAATCAGATCCGGGAAAACTACAGGCACAACGTTTCACAACTTATAGGCACAACATAACGCCCCTTACTCTCCCACAAAAAATTGTTCACCCTCCTGTAATTTTGTCCAATCGAATTTTAAGGTCAGGTGTAATGTTAAAAGTGAAACGGAGCCACTTTTTTTATAAAAAACAGGAATAGCTCTAAATTTTTACTAGGAAAGCATCTTTAGCGGCCTAATTAAAAAGGTTTCACGTGAAATTCTACTAATAGCCATCATATTTTTCTACGGTTTTCTTAGATTTAATTTTCACGCAATTTTTTACTTAGAAAACAAAAGTTTCGTTACACCTGATCTTAAATTTTGATTGGCCAAATTACAGGGGGCGAACAATTTTTTGTGGGAACGCTACCCGAGATGTCATTGTACCGCAACAGGAGCGACCATTTAAATTCATAGATTCCGATATAGTTACACGATCAATGATTATTTTATACGTTTTACAATATTTCTTTTAAAAGCTTGGGTAGCTTAACTTTCTATGAACAAGAGTAAATTTAACGAATGAATTAATACTCTCGCTTCGCCTTATAACATATTCTTTGAGCTCCACGATTTTTTTTTGCAATCTGATTGGCCGATTTACTAAAATTCGAGATTCGATCCATAGGAAGTCTTTCGTATGGTTGGCAGTTTAAATCAATTTAATTTTACATTATTTATACAGTTTAAAGTACTTTTTTAAAAAAATAAAACTACGAAAATAACCAAAAAAGAAGCATATGAAAAGTTTTATTAGGGTTGTAGGACTCAATCATTAAAAATAATCAAAATCATTTCTGGTTTTAGAGAAGCGACATCTTAAAAGATAGATAGAATTAGGTTACCATACTAACTTCTCTAAAACAAAAAGGGATTTTGATTATTTTTAATAGTGGAGTCCTACAATCCTAATAAAACTTTCTATATAATTCCTTTTTGTAGTTTTATTTTTTTTAAAAGTTCTTTAAACTGTAAATCATATGAAAGTCTTCCTATGGAGATTCGATTGGTTGGTAATCATGTGTAACTATATCGGAATCATCTACTAATTTGAACGGTCGCGCATGTTTTGTACCGCCAATTTCCGGTAATTCCAAGACTAATTTCAGTCAAGTTCAATTCGGTCAACTGAATTTGTAACTTCAGTCGGGTGTCAATTTCAGTCACATCTAAAATAATATAAACTTACTAACTAAATAATATAATCGAAATAATTTGAGTTGTTACTAATGATAAATTCTTAAGAACCAACACCAATTTAAGTAAATTAAATGATTTTGTACTTGCTAAGTTAAATAAAAATAATTAATATTAAATTCTTGTGATTTAATAATTTAAATCTATTAATCATTGTTTTATACTTACTAGCTTAATTCATAAAGTTTTTTGAGTTGTATTAAATATCACAAGCTTAAATTGTTAATTTGAACATAAAGAAGATCTTATATATTACACGTACTAACTAAATTAGAGATAATTATTAATAGTAAATCAATGAAGTGAAATAACTAATTCTAGATAATTTAATACTTACTCACTAAAAATAACATAATTGGAAAAATATTAATTATTGATAATTTTTAATGAAAGTACAGTTTTTTTATTATACTTACTCACTAAATAAATAATGTGAAAATTACTATTCAGTCAAATTTATATTTTTAGTTTTAAACAAATATAACTTACTCGCTGAATTAATACAAATATACAAATAAGATAATTGGATAGATATTTAATCATTGTCAGCTTATTTTATTTTGTTTAAACAAATAATATTTACTTACTCACTATGTTAATATTAATGTAGATATTAATAATAATTTTATAAATTAGAATTAAAATATATAATAATTATGTACAACTTACTCACTAAAGTAAAATTGGCAGAATCATATATGTTTAATCATTTTAAGCATACATTGTTAGATAAAATAATGAACAAGAATGATTTATTATACTTACAAACTAAATAGTATCAAGAAAATGAAATAATCTGAGATACGTATTAAAAATTAATAAATCTAAACGTTGACTTTAAATAGCCATATTTACCGACTAAATTAATTTGAAGAATTTTTTATGAGTTATTTATATAAATAGATTAATCATTATATTATACTCACATTCTAAATACGTATAACAAAATGTTTTTAATAGTGACGTTTTAAATTGGCACCTCAATATACTAATTAAACTATTATTCTCACCGACTAAATATCGTAAAAAAAATAGCACATATTTTATAAATCCGAATTGTTAATTTAACGCAGTCAATTCCCTTTAAACTGGCCTGAATAAACTAAATTCTTAATAAACTCATATGAGCGAAAATCTCCAATTTCGTGATGATTTAATGTGAATGATTATTTTAAATTAAATTTGAGCGAATCATTTATGTGATATGGCATTATTATTGAGGATAAAAGTGATTTTTTGATCAGATATTGTAAGCCCGATAATGAATTGCTTATAAATCGCTTATGAATTTTACTTATAAATTTGTACCTGAGTGTAACCTGATGCTCACAAATTTTCGGGCATATGTACTGTACCTAATTGTGACCTAATTACTTATAAATTCTTGGTACGTATGTACCTGATTGTAAATTAATCACCTAATTTTTAATAATAACTGTGTTTCAACTGAAGATTTTCGCCCATATGTATAAACTGAACGTTAAGCTTGTAAATTTTATTAATCATTTCGATTTAAAGATATAATAAGTTGTTTAAACTGAACTTTTAAATTCTTACATATGAGACCCACCGTAACAAAACTGCAAAAATTTTTTTTTCATTCTTAATATTATCGCGCTTTTCAAATTACTGTGTCCACTGATTTCCATACATTACACCGGAAATCAAAAATCTAGAATAAATACAAATCCGTGATTGGTTAAAAATAATTTTTAGCCAATCACGTATTGGCATTTTTTCAAGATTTCTGATTCCCAGTGTGATGTATGAAAATCAGCGGACACAGTAATTTGAAAAGCTCTTTAAAACCAATGAAGTAATAATTGATTAAATAATTTCTCACAATCACATGATTGCTTCATTGCGCTGGGGGTCCATATGGGAAATAGACTAGGAAAACCACCATTTGAAGCGAGTTTTGCTTAGAAATAGTTGACTTATAATTAAGTAAATTATCTTTATACTTACTCACTATATTACGTAGCATAATGAACTCTAAGTATTGATTTATAAATTTTTATGAATTTTTGTTTTTAAATGTTTTATACTTACGAACTAAATTAACATGAATAAATTATCGTTCAAATATTTAGGAACTTGAATTTTTGTAAAATTAATAAAATTTACTCACACACTAAATTAACATAAATGAGAGTTTTTAGATTTATTGTAATATAAATTCTTACGTTATTATAAGTGGATTATAAATGATCTCCATACTTACTAACTTGATATAAATAAAGTTATAAATCTTTAGTTCCTGTTTAATATAAATATTTCTTTTACGCTATTACACTTACTAACTATATCGATGTCAAATGAAATCATTTAAATATTGTTTCATTGCGAAGCTGAGTTTTTGGTATCAATAATATTAAAAATCATCCTTATACTCACTTTCTAATTAGCACGAATAACGAAATGATTTTAGAAACTTATTTAGTAAATTAGATTTAATGGGAGTTTCAAATTAACGAATAAGTGACGCACTTCGAAAATAAATATGATTTTCCAATAGTATTTTTATGATTTTGAATTAAAATCGGAAAAAAATAAGGTTCTATAATTTTGAAACCCCTATTGTAAATAATTTACCTACTCACTCTCTGGTAATTTAAATAATTCAATGCTCATTAGCGATTCATAATATAATGTCAGGTAATAAAAATAAAAACTAACTTTTTAACGAAATCTATGCCTTTATCCTTATCTTTTTTCACGCCAATTCCATATAAATAGCAAATGCCGGTTTTATAGATTCCCATATAATTGCCTTTTTCTGCCGATTTCTTATAATAAATGAACGCCTTATGTTTATTCATTTTGACTCCAATTCCTGAATAATAACAATGACCAATTTGAAGCATTCCGTTAGAATCTCCCATATTAGCAGATATTTTATAATAAATAAATGCCATATGTCCATTTTTTTCAACGCCTATTCCATTTTGATAACAATAACCAAGATGATTGATTCCATCAATGTGTCCCATTTTTGCAGATTTTTGAAAACAAATGAAGGCTTTATTTTCATCCTTTTCACCTTCAATACCATTTAAATAATTATATCCACAATTATACTCCTCCATTTTTGATCTAAGTGCTAGATAAAGGGACAAAAATAAGTTTAAGCTTTAAAAGGTTATGCAGTAAAATTTTATTAATACAATAACATTTACACTTAAACAATTTTTCTGGATTAATTTTGGATTAGTTAAGTTCAAAAAAATTTTGTTTAAAAAAGTGTACTTAGCACCTACATTAATTTTACTAAATCTTATATTTTAAATACGTAGAATTAGCTACTGCGCATAATATGTTTCTCGTAAGACACCACATTGCCTATTTTATCCAAAAAGAAAATTATCTTTAATTAATGTTACGTGCGTAACATTCGTTGCGATACATACGTAATGCACATAACAGTAACACGGTTTATTTTTGTATTGTTTTCATATCGACGTTTGTACGGGATATAAAAATAGAAAATTTTTGATTAGAAATTATCGTATGTAAAAATTTTATAAAAAATGTATAAAAACATATACATCCAATAAACATCCTTTAAAATGTTCAGAACGGTGTCGATTTTCTGAAAAAATTGGATAATTTCGGAATTTTCCGAACAATTCCAAGAGATTTTTTTTTATAGGGAAAATTTTTACTATAAATCATATCTGAGTTTTTTATATAACATATCAATTTAATTTTGAGGCAAACGTCCCAAATAAGGAAATGATGATCCCGATCATGCATATTTGTTCAGCCAATTAAAATCGAAAATTTTTATCATGTGAAGAACATCACATGCAGATTAACCAATCAAATCGTAAATCTTTATAAAACGAAAAGAAACGAATTTTAATTAAAATTTATGGCTAAAGTTCAAAATAAATGCCGTTAAATGTTACTGTTAGATAAGCAAGCATGTATTTAATAACTTAAATCGAGATTATTAAATTTTTCTATAGTATTT